>CALYLW010002798.1:0-26107 GCA_944989445.1 Ampullaceana balthica | reverse complement strand
ATAAGTTAAATGTAAAAAAAAATTTTTTTAAAAAGGACACGCTTTTATCTACATATAGAAATTGCACTAAATATGTATAATACAAAAAAAACATTTTCCCCTAACTGAAAATTGAACCTCGTACCCCCATGTCGGCAATAGATCACGCTTATATTTCGGCCAGCAAGACTTGATGTTGATAGTACTTTATAAAGTTATAATAATTGTATCCCTCTAGGGCGAATTGAGGCATGGTTCATTGACGCAAGTGATAATATTTTATATAGACAAAAACTTAAAACTAAAAGTGCAATAATTTCAATAATTCGATCGATCTGAAATTTTGATACAATGCATTGTCATCCAAAATCTATCTGTGGTAAAATTTTTAGATCTCTAGGACCATCAGAAGTGGTATAATTTTACGTTTCAAGTTTTGAAGGAAGGATGGAAGGAAGGGTGGATGGATACAACATACAAACATTGTGACTTAAATAAAAGCGTGTAATAAAAAATAGGCCGAACTTCACTCTTTTTCCCAAACTATAATCACTTTCCGGCATGTTTTTAGTCAGGCATCTGGTTTGAACTTTCCGATGGTTCCACCACCAGCACGGCAGCATCTCCATTTTTGGAGGCAGTCCATGCATTTATATCATCCTCCATTTCTTGTTCGACGTTTTCAAGGTCTTCATTTGTAGCTCAATTATCGATCACCGCTTTTGGAGGATTTCAGGTACTCTGCCCAACTTTTGCTTTGCAGCCAAACATATCCTCACATGGCGACTGCTGAATGACTCGGTGATCAGAGTGGTTTTTCATGAATTGAACAAATCGGAGACTCTCAGCCCAATGTTTTGATTCATTTGTATGCATCCACGTCATAATTATATTCGACGGAACCTTGGCTTTGACTATGCCTCAGTTTTCCGTGTACCAGTTTTAGTTCAGGCCATATGTTCTTAAACTAAGTTCATTTACAATTTGGTTCACAAATTTTTGTCCCATTATCTGATAAAAGCACGATTGGAACCTTTATGGTGACGAAGACATCAAGAAGCTGGTAAGCAACTTCTTCTGCTGTATTTCTTTTAGAGGTCGCAATAAAAAAAACTTGGTTAAATGATCCTGATAATCTATATATATGAAACTCAATGTATGTCTGTGTGTGTGTGTATGTGTGTGTGTCTGTGTGTGTGTGCTTGTCCTTTATAGCTGACTAAACCATTCACCCGATCGACTTGAAACTTTTTGAGACCGTTGAGTATGCTCCCGGGATGGTAAATGGCTACATTTTTTTCGAAATTTAAAACTCATGGGGCGCCGTGGGCAGATAATGTCAAGTTTTGCTTATATGAGCTATATAAAAATTAGTTTAATCCATATCTATTGTTTTAATTGATGGATCTTAACTAAACGTTGCATATAAAAACTTGACAGCCAATATTAAATACTTTAGGGCAATAAACTCCTAATGACCACTCCTTCGGGCCTGGGGGCCCAAAATCCCTTTTTTTCTTAAACTTTTAAGAATGTATTCCCAATTCATTTATTAACGATTTTGAAAAATAATGATAAATACATCCATTATCATCCATATTGAAACGAACAGGTTTTTTGAACTTTATGCCTTGCACAGAATGGGCCCTGGGGTCCTTAGTGTCGTTTTTTGCTTATATGAGCTATGCAAAATTTAGTTTATGCGTTAGCTACTAAGTAAATGAATGGATCTTAACCAAACTTTGTATTCAAAAACTTGGTATCCCATATTAAAATACTTAAGGGCACTGAACTTCTAATGTCAATTTCTTTCAGGCCGGGTACCCCAAATGTCTTTTTTCGTAAATGTTTAAGATATTTCTCCCATTCGCTTTTTAACGATCTTGAGAAATTATGTCTATGATGAAACTGATAAAAAATGAACAGGTTTTTTAAATTTACATCTTGCACCATATGGGCCCGGGGGCCCCTTAATGTCATTTATTTTCCCTATATTAGCTATATACAAAATTAGTTTAAGTATTAGATAATGAGAAAATAACTGGATTTTGACCAAACGTAGTATATAAAAACTTTAGAGCCTATATTGAATTACTATAGGGCACTGAATTTCTAATGTCAATTTCTTCGGAGCTGGGAGCCCCAAATGTCTTTTTTGTTAACTGAACGTAAATAGTTGTATTCCCCATTCAATTTTACACATTTTTTGAGAAATTTAGCCTGAGTACAATGGCAATAAAAATAAATTATCACTCATTTTGGGGCCGGGGCCCTTAATATCGTTTCTTCTTTTGTAAGTTTTTTAATTATTAATTTATTTATCCTATGAAACTTGGACAATTTTTTAGCACACTTCCGGGAAGGTTTCTGGCATAATTGTTTTTAAAACATACCACTTATTAGTTTCTTTAAATTTATTCATTTTTACTGAGATCGTTGCAACGCACGACGGGTCTGCTAGTTGAGTATAAAATTGTACTGGCCGCCAGGGATACTTTGCATGTCTATCAGATCCATCTGACATCTCAAGTTAAATTAAACAATTTGATTTGGCATGGCTTGCATAAGTGAAGATAGAATGTAATGACTTCTTTGGTGACATTTGTGTAATTAGTTTGTAGCTCCTTTTCCATACGTGTGCGACCTGCATGTCCAATTTTCATGTAAGTATCGTGCAGTATGTCGAACAATTCTGAAAACAGATCGTAGAAAAATAAAGCTATTGTTTCCTGTTACTTGACCTCTTGTCTCTCTTTACCTCCATCTTCAAGAACATCATTTTTTTAGACGATAGTCAACACTTTCTATTTTCTTCTTCGCTTTAGTAACTACAAATGCTATACGCGCCCTATGAATTATTCTTTCAATTGAAAACATTGATTGAGAAGTTACAAATAAGAGTAATACAGAACTCGCAAGGAAAACACTATGTCAGAATAATAGGAACTAGTCACAATGGCTGGACCTTCTCCGTAAAGGACCGACCAACGCAGTGGTATCGTCACAGCGTGACACCGTTTTTCCTACCATGTACACGCCAACACAACAAAAGCGACAAATGTGCCACCAACCGGACAGTCTCTCACTACCACATCGGGCTTTGGCCAAGGATAACCAACCACTTCGCGAATTGGTCGGCCGAAGCCCGAACTACTATTGTTAGTTGTAAGTACTTCGGGCTTTGGCCAGACTTGTCGGCAAAAGCGCGAATTGGCCGGCCAATTCACGAAATGGCCGAACTTCGGGCTTTGGTCGTAACATATATATATATATATATAATTATATATATATATATATATATATATAATTATATATATATATATATATATATATATATAATTATTAGGGCTGTTATCGATTAATTTAAATTTAATCGTTAACTTTTGAAAAATTATCGATTAATTAATCGATAATTTCGATTAAAACCAAAAATAGAAATTTATGACGTCATTAAACGGAACATTTCTCACGGACATTGAAAATTAAGAATTTTTAAAACTAAATTTTATGACAATGTGTTGATACTTGATCGGATATTTGTGCTGAAGGTGGTACATCAGCGATGTATTTGATCCTTTAAAAGAGAATTGTTTATGGCAGTGAACACAGTAAACTTTTTTACAATCTTCGACTTTGCCATCCGCAGTTAGCTTAAAAACAAAATTTTTGCTCAACTTTCTAGTTATATGTTTACATTTAACTGCGCTGATGCTGTCAGCCATTTTTTAGTTGACGTCTGCCGGTCCACATAAAGTAATAAAATAAATTATAATATTACGCTGGAGGAGTTTTTACGTAAAAAATAGATATAAATTATTATTAATCATTAATAATTAATTATTTATTAATAATTTTTTTTTAAAATATTAAAATATTTTCTTCAATTTTAATCGAATTTTTATCGATTAAAATCATTTTAATCGATAAAAATGTAACGATTAATCGAGAAATTAATCGTTAATTTCCGCAGCCCTAATAATTATATATACCGGACGTTGATCAAAATGACAGAAACTAAATTTCTCTGCCATTCCTATATATATATTGCGCCTAAACGCGTCCGAAGCCGCTATGCCCGGTAACTCTTGATTTTTTTTTAAAAATTGAAAATATAGACGTAAAATCATAATGATTTTGGTTCTGAGATTAACAGAGCGTGTGGTATTTCGCGTCGCAAATAATATTTGATGGGACGTCATTGTTTGAGCTTTTATTGTCATAAATTGGGAAAAGGGAACAATGTAAAAAGAGCAATTTTTTATTTGAAGGGTACTTACTTCTCTTTGGTAATGGCGGGCGTCAATAACTTTCAACAACATCATCCAAACCTGGGTGGAACTAGCGCTATCTTACCAAGTGTTAACATGCTTATAATATAAGTTAGGCCGAGCTTTGTGTTTAAATTTAAAGTCCTATCTTTGCGACATAACTGCAGGAATATATGAAAAGCTATTTAAACATTTACTCTCTGTTTGTGCTTTCCTAGGTATATTATCGGAACTAGCACTACAAGAGTGTGTCATGTGTAGAAAAAAATCTAACAAACACTATGGCAAGCTGGAAGGGGAACCTTTGTGACATTTTGAAGGGTATTTTGCAATAATAACATGACCCAAATCTTACAAGTACCCAGACAACGACGTAACAGGCATCAATATTCACATAAGTATTATATAGCTCAATAAAAACATATCCAATTTGTCCGGAATAAAGGTCATTTATAAACTGTAAAGGAATGTATGTTGTGGATTAACGGGTAGACGAATGTTAAAGCTTACCTTAAAATATTTTTTTTTAAAATTGTGGAATATTGCTAGAATATTGCGATGGCATGGTACGTGCTTCGGTAAATAACTGTAGAGTTGTCTATTGGTGCAAGTGTGTGTGTGTGGGGAGGGGGTGTGTGGGTGCGTGTGCGTGTTTTGGTTATTTCTATGTCTGCTAATGTTTCGCCTCTAACAAGACTACCAGTATTTATTTTCTTAAACCATTCATATTTGTTTCTATTTACGTCTTGACAGTGATTTCTTTATTGTAATATATTATCGGTTTTAGCATCAGAAAAAATTAAGTGCAAGCTGGTATGAGTTTTGGATAAATCAGTCAACTTTATGCAGGCAAATAACAAAATTAAATTCCCTAAAATTAAAATTATAAACAGAAAATACAAACAGTACGGTATTTGATGCATGAAGCAAGTGATTAGTAAAGAAAACAATGAAAGTGTTTGTTAGGATTGAGATTTATTTATCTCAGGTGCTTAAATAGTATACGTTTTTTTTTCTGGAACGATTGCTTAATAAACTTCCCCAAAGGAATATATTGATGAAACAAAAAGTTCGGTCCTGTTAGAGACGAAAATGGATTATATTTAAGGGTTATATGCACGGGCGTAAGATTGTAGCTAATAAATGAAACAGTTATATTTATATTGAGTGGTAACTTTCTGACCTTTTGAAAGGTAATTTTCATTGGTGGGGAAGGGGGAGTCAATAATATCCTGGGTGGCATAAACACTATAGCTTAGTCGCTGTTATATACTTTTTGCATAACTTAAACTAAACCAGCAGGGTAAATTTTAAGCCCAAACCTTGCGATTCAAAGTGATTCTTTGAAACAAATAAACCCCATACACACCTTACTTTAGCATCAATATTCACATAAATAATACTAGGGGCAAGGACCCGGCTTATCCCGGGTTTAAAATAAGGTTTTCTATAGAAGCGTACAGTACTGTTTATTTGAATGCAATAAAGGGTACATTTAACTTAAAGCAATGTGATAGACAACATTTTTGGCAGTTCCATTTGGAGTGTGTACAAAAAGATTTTCTTCTTTGCCAACTCTGGAGCAGGCCACATACAACAGTCCAGGAGAAAAGCATGGTGTCTGCAAGTCTATACCAGCAATCCCAAGAGACTGAGTGATAATTTATACAATTTTTTACCTGTTACCATCGCCAAATGATACTTAACAATCGCCGAAAGTTTTATGCTTCTACCTACACGGGAAGTAGGATAATTTTTATATTTAAATTTTTTTATAGAACTCATATAAGGAAAAAAGGAGATATTGGGCCCCTGGCCCCAGAATCTTATATATATATGGAACGAAACCTGTTTAACAATCTTTCTCATGTCATTGTGTGTATGTGTACCAAATTTCACGTTATTTGGTTGTCTGGATCTTGAGTTATTAGAGAACAGACTAACACACAACAAATGCGTCTAATATGTATAACATTTGGGCCCCAGCCCCCCAGTTAGTGATAATTTTTTTTCGACTGCTACCATCGTGCGAGGGTACTCAACAACTTTCCAAAGTTCATGTTTCTACCTACAAAGAAAGATGAGGAATTAGTGTTGATTCAGTTTTATATAGCCCATATAAGGAAAAAAAAACGGTTTTGGCCCCCGGCCACCCATGAGTGAATATTTTAAAATTATTTTTCGACAATTATCGTCATAAGAGTGTATTCAGCAAGTTCCCATAGTTTCATGCTTCTACCTTCACGGGAATTGAAGAATTAGTGTTGAGTCAGTTTTAAATATAAGGAAAAAAAACTACAATAGGGCCCCTGGCCCCCAGTAAGTGATAAATTATATAATTTTTTTTTACCTGTTACCATCGCCAAATGATACTTAACAACTACCGAAAGTTTTATGCTTCTACCTACACGGGAAATATGATAATTTTTTATTTTTTATAGAGCTCATATTAGGAAAAACTACATTTTGGGCCCCCGGCCCCCAGTATCTTATATATATGGAACGAAACTGTTTAATAACCTTTCCGGTAATTTTGTGTATGTACCAAATTTCACGTTAATTTGGTTGTTTGGATCTTGAGTTAATAGGGAACATCCAGACAGACGACAGACAACAAATGCGTCTTATATGTATGCTATATGGGCAAGTACCCGGCTTATCCCAGGGTTTAAAATAAGGTTTTCTGTAGAAGCGTACAAAACTGTTTATTTGCATTCTATCGAGCTGAAAGCAAGCTGCAGGCATTTGAAAACAAATGCATGAGGAAAATTCTCCAGATCTCATATTTAGAACATAAGACCAATGAATATGTCTGGGACCGAATCAACTCTATTGCGGGTCATCAAGAAACAATCGTAACAACAATTAAGAGACGCAAGATGGCATGTTTTGGTCATGTACTGCGACATGATAACCCTGACAAAAATTATCCTTCAAGGCACTGTAGAAGGGGGCCGGCGAAGAGGTCGACAACGGTAAAGCTGGCTGGACAACATAAAGAAATTGACAGGGATGAAATTCCATGAATTATTGACCGCCGCTCAAAATAGGCATATGTGGAGATCGTTATCTGTTGATGTGTCCATCCGCTCCCCCCAACGACCGCAACGGTCACGGGACTGATGATGATGATCGAGCTGATAATTTAATTTTTTTTTCGTATGTTATCATTGCTGGGAGAGTACTCAACAACTTCCCAAAGTTTCATGCTCCTATTTACACGGGAAATTGGATATTTAATGATGAGTCTGTTTTATATAGCTCATATTAGGAAAAAAACTACATTTTGGCCCAAGGCCCCCTAGTGAGTGATAATTTTATATATTTTTTTCGCATGTTACCATCGCGCGAGGGTACTCAAAATCTTCCCAAAGTTTCATTCTTCTACTTACACGGTAAGTTGGAGAATTATTGATGAGTCAGTTTGATATATGAAAAAAAACTACATTCAGGCCTCTGACCACCCAGTGAGTGATAATGTTTATTAATGTTTCGCCAGTTACCATTTTGGGAGGGTATATAACAACTTCCCAAAGTTTCATGCTTCTACCTACACAGGAAATAGGAGATTTAATGATGAGCCTGATTTATATAGCTCATTTAAGAAAAAAACTACGTTTGGGCCCCCACCCACCCCCCCTACCCAGTTAGTGATAATTTTATATTTTTTTCGACTGTTACCATTGCGGGAGGGTACTCAACGACTTTCCAAATTTTCATGCTTCTACCTACTCGGGAATATGAGGAATTGGTGTTGATTCAGTTTTATATAGCCCATATAAGGAAAAACTCGGTTTTGGGGCCCCCGGCCACCCATGAGTGGAAATGTTTACATTCTTTTTCACCAATTATCGTCATAATAGTGTATTCGGCAAGTTCCCAAAGTTTCATGCTTCTACCTTCACGGGAAGTTGGAGAATTAGTGTTGAGTCAGTTTTAAATATACGAAACAAAAAACTACATTTGGGCCCCCGCCCCCAGTAAGTGATAATTTAATATAATTCATTTACCTGTTGTATGGGGTTTATTTGTTTTAAAGAAACATTTCGAAACGCAAGGTTTGAGCTTAAAATGTGCCCTGCTGGTTTAGTTTAAGTTATGCAAAAAGTATAAACACAGTTGCTTAGCTACAGTGTTTATGCCACCCAGGGATGGACGATATTATTGACTCCTACCCTCACCAATAAAAGGAAAAAGCTTGATCGAACGACTGGATAAAATACATATAGAATATACATAAAAGAAACAGTGTAAAGTAAAAAAGATGTAATTTGCAAACAAATTTTATAAAAATATAGATCTATACGATAATCTTGTTAGAGGCGCAACATTAACAGACATAAAAATAAACCGTTTCATAACATTTAGTTCACAACAAAAAACACACACACTCACTGATTCACACATGTGCACACAAATACTTCAACGCACACCCACAGCGGTATATTAACAATTAAAAAAATTAATTAAAATAATCACTGCTCTTTTCATTTTGTTTCCTATTTACAAATTAATATGAACTCAAACTATGACGTCACATCACATTATTTTATGGCAATAAACGACATCTTGTTAATCTCGACACCAAAATGTTTATTATTTTACGTCTTAATTTTCAATAATTTTTATTTTATATAGCTCATATAGGGAAAAACTACATTTTGGGCCCCCGGCCCCCAGTATCTTATATATATGGAACGAAACTGTTTAATAACCTTTCCGGTATAATTTTGTGTACGTGTACCAAATTTCACGTTATTTGGTTGTCTGGATCTTGAGTTATTAGGGAACAGACAGACAACAAATGCGGCTTATATGTATAGATATGGCGCATTTAAAAAATATCCTATTTATTTGACTAAGGTCATGCTTAACCTGGAAATAGAAATAATGTTTTGTATAGCTTTTTCCATGAAAAAAGTAATCATAAGAACATGTATTTAAAAGTTAACCAATGATGAAACATCCATTTAAAAAAGTGGTTAGATTTCTAGAACAATGCGATTGCATGGCATACGCTTCGGGTATAATCTGTACTGCTCTTTAAGGTGTAAATATATTAAGTGTAAAGAATCATCACTGGTATTACGACTTATATATAGGATCTAGCATCAGAAAGTGCGTGTTCTGTCAAAAAAACACACTAACAACAACTCATTTTGTGACAAGCTGCTTTGATTTTATTAGATCAATATTATACAACAGGACTAAAGTTTCGTATAAAGACTGATTTCAGAGGCAGATCATGCGGTTAACTAAAAGGCAGTTTTCTTTTAAACTGTATACACTTTCTTGAAAAAAAAATGTTTTCTCAACCATTCTGATTTAAAATCAAATCCCTACGTAGTAAAAGGTATATATTAATACCTTAAAAATAAGTCATTTTAAAAGCTGAAAAAGCTACCATGCACAAAATGCTTATACATATATAAAAACAAAAATAATCCGTTTATTTTAGTGGAACAAGTATCAGCCAATTTAGTGCTTTGTTACTATTAGAAAAAAAGAGCGGAACCCATTATAAATGAAATAAAATTTATTAGAAGTTCAAGCTCTCAGCAGTTTTTTTAAAGCAACATTGTTTATGTTATTATTCATGTGAAAAGAAAATGTGTCTTTTAAACAAATAAACCTTATTTTCCACCCTCCCCAGGCCTCAATATTCACATAAATATTATGTGGCTAAAGAAAATATCCTATTCGTCTTGAACTAACTCATGCTCAGACTATAAAATGGAATGGATGTTTTTTTAGAGCTTCTTCCTAGAACCATAGGTATCATATGGAAAGATATTGTTTTCATTTTATGAGTCATGTGAAAAAATTCAGCCTTGCCCATTAGAGTTTTGTAACTGTTGAGGACCTTTGTTGTTTTGGTAGAGAAAAGCATGCGTTATTAAAGCAGAAATACAAAAATTGATGGGTAATTTTAAAATTCATCATACTTTCTATTGTCTCGACACACATGTTGTGATTTTTATGTAGAAGTTTTTTTTATGTATCGCTATACAAATTTCGTGATGCATTTATACTCATCTATAAATTTTAAGGGAAATTTGAGATCCAAAAACCAAATATAGTTTTTATTGTGCTTAGCCCGTAGCATAGCACGGGCATTGCGCTCGTCTATAACATAAAAGAATAAAAAAAACGTTGGAGAAATTTGCAACGTACAAATGTAATATGATGAAATGAAGGAATTTGTCAACGAATTGAATTCTCTCTATGCTCATCTGGTGTTGTATTTATTTGTACTGTAATTTCGTGGCTGTATTGATACGGAAGTTAAAATCGAATAACGTCGTCTAATGTAAACATTAGTCTCTGCTAACCAAATTTCAAATCATGGCCTTATCGAATGACTTGTAACCAAGTCTAGTGGATAGCGTTGCAAATAACGAATAATGTGTACGTCACTTACAAATGCACTTACTGCAACGTGTAGGTTTGCTATTCACAGAATAATAAATTTTGTGTAAGTGTCTAAAATTCATAGGTAACAGCTATTTTAAATAAGATGTATAAAATCATAGATTAATATTTATTCATATTTTTTAAAATTTATTCTAATAAAAATTCAATAAAATAATTCTTATGACAATAAAAAATATACAATAACCTTTATTGTTTTTCAAGCTTTAGATAAATAAAATATTTTGTATAAAATATATAATTATTTCCCTTGATACTATGAATCTATAAATATTTGTATTTGTGACGTAAACAAAAGACAAGACAATAAATCATATCCAAGGGAATTAACCCCCCCCCCGCCCACCTGCCATTCCCTCCCCTTCCCCCTCCACACACAAAAAAAATAATAAAGATCTGATACGTTAACTTTACGCAATTTAATTAAACCAATATTTATCGAAGAAGAGTACAAAAATTAGGAAACCACATAGTAAAATTCATTTGTGACTGTCAAGACTTCACATCCATAAAATAAAACTAATTCACTGTAACACTGAAGCACTCTTTCCCTCACTTCCATCGATGTGCATTTGTGGGTCAAGATATTCTTCATTTTATGGAATACTACTTTCGCTTATGCTATTCTGCTTTTTATCTCAATTGTGCATCTTCCGTCTGAGCTCAACATTGTCCACAGACAGTGGCGTCACTAGGGGGGGGGGCGAGCAGCCCCGGGTGACACCCATCATGGGGTGACACCCAAGCCTAAAATTTACTGTGTACGATTTTATGTCAGATAAAAAAGAAGACATATTTTTTCATCTAGAAAGAAATTGAGAATATCAGTTAACAGGCAATAATAAAACTTCTCCACAAACTACCATAAAACTAATTAGGAAAAAAAGGAAAGAAAAAATCGCACAATTAAAAAAGGCTGGACATAAAAGAAGCGGTGTCTTTTGTTTTAGAAGAAAATTCAACATAATGGTCTTTGACATAGCGACACACGGAGTCAGCCTGTGAGACCAATCCCAACTCATTACTTCCTCCACGACAGTTGAAAAGGGGGGGGGGAGATTTTTCTTTAAAAAAATAAATAGATAGGTTTTCTTCGTCTTGTTTTTTATTTATAGTAAAATAAGGTATATGACGTGTTTGAGTTATTATTATTTTTTTATTTATAATTATTAAACATGCATATATATTATTTTATATATGTTAATGTAATGTACTCTAAGAAACATGATTTTCGTATCTTTCTTGAGTACAGGTACTTTTTAAAATGACCTTTAACACTAAATTAATTTCACATAAAAACATTTCAGTCTTTTCGATTTCGTATGAAACGATTTCACTGATAGATCGCGTGATGCGTACGTTTGGCAGTCGAAGTAAAGTTGATTTTGAACGACGCCATCAGAACCGCACCTGCAGCGACGAATTTTTAACCTTGAAAACCGTCTGGTCTGAACATTATAAGGTATATTACGGAATATATAATCTATTCAATTCTAGTATTTTGTCTACAATTCATGATTCCACATTCTTGGAGGAGCAAAGGTAAGCCAGTTAAATCCTTTATTTAATTTTGTTAAAACAGGGAAAGATAGTGAGAATTTCCTCGAATTATTTTTGAGTCAAAATGCCACATTACATTATACATTTTCCTGGTTAAATAATTCTTTAATAATGATTGACTGATTTTGAAAGAAAGTTACAAAAGTAAGCCAAATGACACTTAAATTTTGGAAAATTTCAAAATTTAGACGAATTTTAGAAAATTTAATGTTCTTTTAAAGTACGACAGACAAGACTTTAACTTTAAAAAATGGCATTCAATTAATTTTTTTTTCAATTTAAGGCTTGTTTGACATTCGCCCCCTAGAATAACAATGTTCTAAGTTGAGTTTTTGACAAAAATGAGTTATTGCCGCTGGGATATTGTCCATATTTCAATCTATCATAGCACATTTTGTGAAAGGTGTATCGCGAGACAATTTTGTAGGTAGTACAAAATAACAAGGTCCTCACTCAATATAGGTCTATCAAACATCACATAGAACATTATTCTAGGGGAGCGAACGTTGGGAACATTGTCCTTCTTTAAATAATAAATTTTGGCACATGTATGTCATTAAAGAGCGCACGATGAAAGGGAATTAATTTTTTTTAAATACAAACGAATCGTGTAATGAAAACAATAGATTTGAGCTTTATTATTAAACAAATACAAAGCTCAACGTTACACCTTTCACAATTTGTGCTATGATAGATTGAAACATGGACAATATCCCAGCGCTTTTAAAATCAGGACAACTTGGAATTTCAGTAGAGAACAGACCCAGGTTGAAGAAAAGGGTGACAGGTGAGAAAACAAGAGATGCTGGACTAACTCTGCAAGAAGAAAACAAAAGGTCGATGTTTGAGTGTATTGATCGTTTCCATTCTGAACTCCAGATCAGATCAAGTGCAATCAAGGAAGTAGCAACCATGTTTGAGGCTGTTCAAGCCAAAAGCGACTGAAGAAGAATTACTTAAGTCCATTCCAAGGTTGTCCACTTTCTATGACGAGTTGTCAGAGGAAGCGCTTTTATTATAAATACCAAGGCTGAGAAGGCACCTGAAGGCAGCAGAGATCGATCTCAAAGAGGAAGAAGACTGGTCCGTACTTGACGTTTTGAAATGTGTAGCTGAATGGGACTTCATAGAATCTCTCCCCTATCTCACATTGAGTTTACGATTATTTGTTACGTCTGTGTGTCTGTGGCTTCATGTCAAACGAGTTTTTCAAAGCTAAAGCTTATAAAGAATTATTTGCGATCTACAATGGGGCAGTCAAGGCTTTCTGATCTTGTCATGTTATCCATTGAGAGTGATTCGGCACAAGGAATAGATTTCGATGACGTAATTAACAAGTTTTCAGTTTTAAAGGCCAGAAAAGCTAAATTCTGATTTTTAAAAATATATTTAATGACATTGTATTTTGAATTATTACTTATTATTATGATAGTTGCTGATTTTGCAAACCCAAAACAGAAAGGTTACAACCTTACCTCATTTGAAGTTGTACTGTAATGGTTGGTAATATAATCTAGTTTTGGTAATGTAATGTAATTGTTGTTTGTTTGTTTGTTGTTCGTCCTCCCACAGATATACCAGGAAGGCCTTCTATATGCTTCACTATGTTTTCGATGTAGATGGAAAAGAGGCCTGGTGACATCACACATCCCTGTATAGTCACGAATGAATTACAGAAACGTTTGGAAGCCTGTGGAATGTGGTTGTTTAGGCGAATGTTAAAATTACCATGGAAGGAGAAGAGGTGTAACGAAGAAGTTCTGACAGAAGTAGGTCAGACAAAAAAAAATATGTATAACTTTAAAAAGAGTCAATCTAGTTATTTTTGGACACATCTTGAGGCGAGGCAAGCTGGAACACATGGTAACAACAGGAAAGATCGAGGGCAAAAGAGATCGAGGCAGACAGAGAGAAAAGATGCTGGATTTGCTGACAAGATGGCATAGGGCAATCGGAACTGATTGGCAATACCAAAAACAAAGAGCTGTAGGGAGGCCAGTGGTGTAGCTAGAACTTTTGCCGCCCGGGGTGGTCTCCAATTTTCCGCCCTTTTTAGGGGGCCGACCATAAATGACGTCACGAACCTGAGTCACATACGTTTGTGACGATGTTTGACGAGGGGGGTGGGTGTTGAGGACAGTGTATGACGACTTTTACGTCACTGAGAACAACGGAGAGCACGTCGCCGAAGTTATCCCAACGTTGAGAACCAAACTTTACAGCCATGTTGCGAAGTCATGTTCGAAAAGAAAGTGGGAAAAGAACGGGCACAAACATAAACATTTTTGAAAATTAAAAAATAATGTCTCAGTTGGGGCTTGAACCATTGACCTTCCGCGTGTTAGGTGGATGCAATAACCACTACTCTACTAAATGCATGTTATTCTGTGAAGGGACAACGAAAGTGAACTCAAAAAGCACCAATAGTCTGGTTACCTCCCTTCTCCACCACCTTTATTTGCCAACCACACCAATAGTCTGGTTGACCTCCCTTCTCCACCACCTTTATTTGCCAACCACACTAATAGTCTGGTTACCTCCCTTCTCCACCACCTTTATTTGCCAACCACACCAATAGTCTGGTTGACCTCCCTTCTCCACCACCTTTATTTGCCAACCATTAACTGATTCGTAGACCCTAATGAGGGTCATTCGTCATGCTTATTGGCACATACTCGCTTTGGTGAAATATATATAATATAGATATACTAAGGGTTGTAGGGCGCCTACGACGCCCACTTTATTTCAAAAGCCCAAAAAACTTATCCTTGTTTGAAAAATACGAAATATTCAACTTCCTGAAATTTACACAATTATAAATCCTCAAATCGTCTGTTTATATCGTTCCCTTTTCCCAAAATTAAAATATAAGTTAAAACAATGACGTCATATAATATTTTTTACGGCAGGAAACACCACACGCTTTTTAACTGCTATGGACTGTATTAAAATATAAGCTCAAACAATGACGTCATAGCTTTATGGAGCCATCCAGCCAGCCAGCCAGTGACTTGGGCTATTATATTTTTGTATGTGACAGACGATTATATGAATTCTGTTGTATTTTATGAATTGAACTTGGAATTCAGTCACACTGCCGATCATGCGGAAAAATGTCACAATTATTCCAGTTCCTAAACAAAGGAAACTACCGGCTACTGGCCCGCTACCCTAACGTCGTATGTGGGATATGTGGCTAAAAGTAATGTGAGTGCTTGACTCTACTGATTCTTACAGAGAAACAAGAAGTTTTCCGTGATACGTTGTAGGTTCAGCAAGGAACGCCAATCGATGGACCACGCTCTCCGTTTAGTAAAGTCAACTATTAACGAACTACAGATGCGAAGCCAGTGTTTTTTTAAAATCAGAAACATGCTGATGACAAAGTGTGACGTGAAGGGCTACTATGTTAACAACAGCAGATGGTTGTCGTGAAGGGCTACTATGTTAACAACAGCAGATGGTTGTCGTGAAGGGCTACTATGTTAACAACAGCAGATGGTTGTCGTGAAGGGCTACTATGTTAACGACAGCACATGGGTGTCGTGAAGGGCTACTATGTTAACGACAGCAGATGGTTGTCGTGAAGGGCTACTATGTTAACGACAGCAGATGGTTGTCGTGAAGGGCTACTATGTTAACAACAGCAGATGGTTGTCGTGAAGGGCTACTATGTTAACAACAGCAGATGGTTGTCGTGAAGGGCTACTATGTTAACAACAGCAGATGGTTGTCGTGAAGGGCTACTATGTTAACGACAGCAGATGGTTGTCGTGAAGGGCTACTATGTTAACGACAGCAGATGGTTGTCGTGAAGGGCTACTATGTTAACGACAGCAGATGGTTGTCGTGAAGGGCTACTATGTTAACAACAGCAGATGGTTGTCGTGAAGGGCTACTATGTTAATGACAGCAGATGGTTGTCGTGAAGGGCTACTATGTTAACAACAGCAGATGGTTGTCGTGAAGGGCTACTATGTTAACGACAGCAGATGGTTGTCGTGAAGGGCTACTATGTTAACGACAGCAGATGGTTGTCGTGAAGGGCTACTATGTTAACGACAGCAGATGGTTGTCGTGAAGGGCTACTATGTTAACAACAGCAGATGGTTGTCGTGAAGGGCTACTATGTTAATGACAGCAGATGGTTGTCGTGAAGGGCTACTATGTTAACAACAGCAGATGGTTGTCGTGAAGGGCTACTATGTTAACAACAGCAGATGGTTGTCGTGAAGGGCTACTATGTTAACAACAGCAGATGGTTGTCGTGAAGGGCTACTATGTTAACAACAGCAGATGGTTGTCGTGAAGGGCTACTATGTTAACAACAGCAGATGGTTGTCGTGAAGGGCTACTATGTTAACAACAGCAGATGGTTGTCGTGAAGGGCTACTATGTTAACAACAGCAGATGGTTGTCGTGAAGGGCTACTATGTTAACAACAGCAGATGGTTGTCGTGAAGGGCTACTATGTTAACAACAGCAGATGGTTGTCGTGAAGGGCTACTATGTTAACAACAGCAGATGGTTGTTGTGAAGGGCTACTATGTTAACGACAGCAGATGGTTGTCGTGAAGGGCTACTATGTTAACGACAGCAGATGGTTGTCGTGAAGGGCTACTATGTTAACAACAGCAGATGGTTGTCGTGAAGGGCTACTATGTTAACAACAGCAGATGGTTGTCGTGAAGGGCTACTATGTTAACAACAGCAGATGGTTGTCGCTGTTTTAATGCATCGTTAGATGTCATCGTTACTAACTGAAAACACAATTAAAACCCGCTTGGGGGACGTACTATCCAGCTATTTACTTGGGGGACGTACTATCCAGCTATTTACTTGTGGGACGTACTATCCAGCTATTTACTTGGGGGACGTACTATCCAGCTATTTACTTGGGGGACGTACTATCCAGCTATTTACTTGGGGGACGTACTATCCAGCTATTTACTTGTGGGACGTACTATCCAGCTATTTACTTGTGGGACGTACTATCCAGCTATTTACTTGGGGGACGTACTATCCAGCTATTTACTTGGGGGACGTACTATCCAGCTATTTACTTGGGGGACGTACTATCCAGCTATTTACTTGTGGGACGTACTATCCAGCTATTTACTTGGGGGACGTACTATCCAGCTATTTACTTGGGGGACGTACTATCCAGCTATTTACTTGGGGGACGTACTATCCAGCTATTTACTTGTGGGACGTACTATCCAGCTATTTACTTGGGGGACGTACTATCCAGCTATTTACTTGGGGGACGTACTATCCAGCTATTTACTTGGGGGACGTACTATCCAGCTATTTACTTGGGGGACGTACTATCCAGCTATTTACTTGAGGGACGTACTATCCAGCTATTTACTTGGGGGACGTACTATCCAGCTATTTACTTGGGGGACGTACTATCCAGCTATTTACTTGGGGGACGTACTATCCAGCTATTTACGCCTTGAGGATGGACTCCCACAGAGATCAACCTTTAGCTAAACATTATTGTTAGCCTTTGTCCACGGCCTTCAGGAAATTTTGGAGGCCCAAATGCGATATTTGTGCACTACAAACGTCATAGTGATTAGAATAGCATAGATGATACAGCGAACCAATGGCACCTAGTGCTTACAAGGACACACTCCACTACATTTTCACAAATTGAATGGATGCACTCAAACATGGCGTGTTGCTAAACATCTGAAGGAACAGGTTGAATTAGACAAGACACCTAATCACTTGTTAGTAAAGCTGGACAAGAAAATTTTCCTGCTTGCTAAGAAAAAATATTTTTAATCTTTAAAAGATGTTAAAGTATTATCATCATTTTTATTGCAAATATAAAGGTTGGTGGTTACGTTCATATAATTATATTAGCGTGTGTATAGATAAACAAGATAAGCTAATGAGTGAGGAATATTTGACCCATTTGAGGTCTAAGGTTATTGGTTAATTGCACGGATGTCCAACTCAATTTATCAGAGGGCAAAGGTCAAATCATAGCTACAGTATAAATGTTCAGTAAATTAACCATTACACATTTTTAAAAATTCAAATAAACTTAAACATTCGAGGTTTTATTATATTAACTAGCAAAATACCCGCAGCTCTCTGTGGAAAATAGGATTTCAGTTACCGTTGAGAGCCCGCGTAACACAAATTCAAAACACCAATTGATTTCAATCTGGATCATGATGAATATACTACATATATTAACTTCACCGTCTTGTCTGTCTGTCGTGGTCCGGCAGAAAAAGAAAAAAACGAAAAGAACAAAATGACGCACTTCCCGTGATCCTATCGAGCCGATAGTTTAATTTTGTTTTCGTATGTTACCATTGCGGGAGGGTACTCAACAACTTTCCAAAGTTTCATACTCCTACGTACACGGGATGTTTGATAGTTAATGATGAGTCTGTCTTATAAAGCTCATTTAAGAAAAAAACTACATTTGGGCACCATTTGATAATTTTATTTTTTGTCGTATGTTTCCATTTCGGGAGGGTATTCAAAAACTTGCCAAAGTTGCTTGCTTCTACCTACACGGGAAGATGAGGAATTAGTGTTGATTCAGTTTTATATAGCCCATATTAGGAAAAAAAGGTTTTGGGCCACCGACCGCCCATAAATGGAAGTTTTAAAATTATTTTTCGCAAATTATCGTCATATGAGTGTACTAAGCAAGTTCCCAAAGTTTCATGCTGCTACCTTCACGGAAAGTTGGAGAATTATTGATGAGTCAGTTTTAAATATAAGAAAAAAAACTACATTTTCGCTCCGGCCAACCATGAGTGGAAATTTGTAAATTCTTTTCTCTAATTATCGTCACAAGAGCTTACTCAGCAAATTCCCAAAGTTTCATGCTTCTACCTTCTCGGGAAATGGGAGAATGATTGATTTTTAATTTTTATATAGCACATATAAAGGAAAAGAAGTTTATTGGGCGCCCGGCCCCCATGAATGTAAATTTCAAAATTCTTTTTCGCCTGTTACCATTGCTGAAGTATACTCAACAACTTCTCAAAGTTTCATGCTTCTACCTACACGGGAAGTTGGAGAATTAGTGATTAGTCAGTTTTTTTATATACGAAAAAAACTACATTTGGGCTCCCGGCCCCCAGTAAGTGATAATTTATATATATTTTTTTTGCCTGTTACCATCACGAAATGTTACTTAACAACTACCGAAAGTTATCTACACGGAAAATAGGAGAATTAGTGATTTTCAATTTTTTTCATAGCTCATATTAGGAAAAAACTATATTTGGGCCCCCAGCCCCCAGTATGTGATAATTTAAATATTTTTTTTTCCTGTTACCATTGCAGAAGTGCACTCAACAACTTACCAAAGCTTCATTCTTCTACCTACTCGGAAAATAGGAGAATTAGTGATTTTTAATTTTCATATAGCCCATAAAAGGAAATAAATTGTTTTTGGGCCCCCGGCCCCCATGAGTGTGAATTTCAAAATTCTTTTACGCCACTTATCGTCGGAGAGGCTACTCAACAACTTCCCAAAGTTTCATGCTTCTACCTACACGGGAAATCGGAGAATTAGTGATGAGTCAGTTTTTACAATAAGAAAATTTTTTCATTTGGACCCCGGCCTCCAGGAAGTGATAATTTAAATATTTTTTCTCCTGTTACCATTGTGGGATTGTACTCAACCAAAGTTGCATGCTTCTGCCTACTCGGAAAAAAGGAGAATTAGTGAGTTTCATATTTAATATAGTCCATATTAGGGGGAAAATAGTTTTTGGGCCCCTGGCACCCATGAGTGTGAATTTTAAAATTCTTTTACTCCAATTATCGTCTCGAGAGGCTACTCAAAAACTGCCCCAAGTTTCATGCTTCTACCTACACGGGAAGATGAGGAATTAGTGATGAGTCAGTGAGTGAGTGAGTGATGGCTTTGGCTTTTATTAGTATCTCCTCCTATATACTAAAAGGCAATGTTCTGTGCGGTCATTGATAGCGATTGGTCCCTCAAACCCCTACAGACTCCTACAGCGAATCACTGACGGAGAAAAATTATGTCTCATTTACATATTGAACGACGTTCAAAACGAGTTATTTTTGGTGCAGTTTTTTTTTCCAAGAGTTTATTTTTAGTGGTGCGCATTGGGATTTGTAATAAAAAACGTTGTATTTACGGTTTATTTATTATAACTCTGGACACACCGCGTTGTGTGTGTGTGTGTGGGGGGGGGAGGTAGGGTCTCTGGAAAAACAACGGTGTTGCGGGAGGTAGGGTCTCTGGACAGGCTGGCAGTGGTGGGGGGAAGGTAGGGTCTCTGGACAGACGGGGGTGGGCAATGTTGTTATAACTATAATTCTATGGCATCCGTCCATCCTCATGGGATGATGGCGTTTCCTCCAGCTCCTCTACCCCCTTCCTCTTTCTCCTGGCCCTTTTCTACTCGCTCCTGGCTGTAAGGGAAGCTTCCGCGACTAGAATGCCCTCGCGCACTTTTGCCCGCCAGGAGGTGCGCTCCTCAGCAATGGTCTCCCACGTTTTATGGTCAATCTGCGCCAGAGTCATGTCTTTCTTGCAGACATCCTTGAAGCACAAGCAGGGGCGTCCTCTCTTCCGCATACCAGTTGCCAGCTCGCCGTAGAGCAAGGCTCTTGGAATGCGCTCCGAGCTCATCCTGCGGACATGTCCCAACCACCGCAGGCGCCTCTCGCTCAGGATTGAGTGCATGCTCAGCATATGACTCCTTCTGAGTACCTCGACATTCGTGATCTTATCCTGCCACTTGATGTGCAGAATCCTGCACAAGCATCGTAAGTGGAAGCTGTTGAGTTGCTTTGTTTGTTTGGCATAGGTCGTCCAGCACTCGCTGCCATAGAGGAGTGTACTGAGCACGCAGGCCTGGTACACAGTGATTTTCGTCCTATCAGTGAGCTGTGCATTGCTCCACACTCTTTGATTCAGCCTAGCCATTAATGATGCAGCCTTGCCGATTCTGGTTTCAATTTCCTTTTCCAGGTAGAGTGTGCTTGTGATGTTACTGTCAAGGTAGGTAAAATCCTCGACGACATCCAAGGTGTTTCCCTCAATGGAGATTGCTGGGAAGCAGTCTGTTCCTTGTCTCATAATGTTGGTCTTTTTTAGGCTTATCGTTAGACCAAAATCCTTGCATGCTTCTGAGAACTTATTGAACAAAAGTTGGAGACCTATCTCTTAATGTGAGGTAAGGGCTGCGTCATCCGCGAAGAGCAACTCTCTAATTAAAACCATTTCCACTTTTCTCTTCGCCCGGAGACGGCTGATGTTGTATAGATTTCCATCCATCCTGTTATGGATGTTTACACCCTCGAAGCAGTCCTTGAAAGCATGGCGCAGTAGCATCGAGAACTAACTATAATGTATAGTATTTTACCACGTTTTTATTAACTTGCTTTCGTGTCTGTCTGTCTGTCTTTCCTTAATTGAACAATTTCATGCGGACGCTCGAAAAGAGTTATTATTTGGTGCGCTGCTTTCTAAAATTTCTCGCCGTAAAAAGATATTATATGAAGTCATTGTTTTAGCTAATATTTTAGTTTTGGAAAAAGGAACGATGTAAAAAGAGAATTTGAGGATTGTTAATAATAGTATACTTTGTGTACATTTCAAGAAGTTTAATATTTCGTATTTATCAAACAAGGATAAGTTACTTGGGCTTTGACAACAACAAAATTGGGCGCCGTAGGCGCCCTACAGCCCCTATTATAAAATACTTTGTGTACATTTCAGGAAGTTTAATATTACGTATTTATCATACTAGGACAAGTTAGTTGGGCTTTTGAAAAAGGTTGGTGCCGTAGGCGTCCCAAAAAAGCGGGCGCCGCAGGCGCCACGGTGCCGCAGCACAACCTAGTCTTATATAGATTTACCCTCAATTATTCTGCCTAACGCTAAAGGACATCAATCTGCTTTTTAAAAAGAAAATGAAAATATAGACTTAAAAATCATAATCATTTTGGTTTTCAGATTAACATTAACCAAACAACGCACGAACTTTTGACGTCAGAATTTGTGTTGTAAACAGTGCTGACTGACTCAAAGAGTTATTTTTTGGTGCAGTAATTTGGTGCGCTGCTTTCTAAAATTAGTTTAAAAATCGAGTGGTGATTAGCACTGTAAAAAAATATTATATAAATACGTTGTGTACATTTCAGGAATATTTCGTATTTATCATACAAGGATAAGTTACTTGGGCTTTTGACCAAAAAAAAAGTGGGCGCCGTAGGCGCCCTACAACCCTTTTTATATAATACTTTGTGTACATTTCAGGAAGTATAATATTACGTATTTATCATACAAGGACAAGTTAGTTGGGCTTTTGAAAAAGGTGGGTGCCACGGCGCCGCAGCACAAACTAGTTTTAAATATCACAGAAAGGATACTTGATACAGTCAAGTCATGTGGATTAAGATTATTGTCACTCGTGTCAATATAAATGAAAGTAGGGTGGATTTAGGTGTCTTCGTATAGTACGTAAGGTAAGAAATCTACATAGTTGTCAAATTTTAAAAAATGCATGTTCAATAATGGTCATATGTTCCATGCGTAAACGTACACATGACGTATTTTAATATATCTAGTGGATTGTAGTGGATGTTATATGTCCCAAATGAGTCTGCATTACCCCAAGAATTCCCTTTTGACACCAGATGAGGTTATTTACCACTGTTCGCCGACCTCTTTCTTACGGGATGCCCGTCAGTCAATTGAGGGATTTTTTAAAAAATACATTTTAAAAATATTATTTTTAAATAATTTTTTTTCTAAACAAAGACGTTAACCATGATGATTAATAGTCAATGTTTAATTTGTATGCATTAAAATAAATTATAATCGAAAGATGTTAACACAGTTCGTTTTCTGAAGGCCGGTTATACGTTTTTTAAAAAAAAGCTTCACGTGGGTTACGATATTACAATGTAGATCTCCACTAAATAAAGAATAAATACTTAAATGACAATAAAAGTGATTTGAAACATACTTATTTTCAAATAGGAAATAAGGTTGTTGTTTTGGGGGGGGGGTCAAAGCTTTGTGACATATTTTTAGCGGGGGGGGTGGGGGTCTAACTTTTTGTGACGACGCGTGACGAGGGGGGGGAGGGGGTAAAAAAACGGCAAAAATCGCGTGACGTCATTTATGGACGGCCCCTAAGGCAACTTATTAAAAATTAAATTTATTTTGTTTTTATTGCATTAAAGTAGTACACATAATTTATTTTGTTTTCATTAAAATACGGTTTTATATTAAGCATGTTACGCCTATCCAATTAAACTAAAGTAATAGTAATGTGTAAATAATTTGAATTCATCTATTTTATGGAAAATTATTAAGATTTATAACAAGAATATGTAAATATTCAAATTTCTCTGTTAATAAACACCACAATAGGCATAATAATTTCGTAAAAGACATACTTTAAACTTTCAAGCGTCTTGGAAACATTGACATCTGAATCAGTAACTAGGAAAACGAGATCAGATGCTGGAATTTTACTCAATTCAATGCAATCTTTTAAATCCCTTATATTACCTTCACCGCCGTCTCATTCGTCGTTCGTTCGTTCGTCAACCGCGGAAAAACAAAAGTAAAAAATGACCCACTTCCAGTGAAGCCATCGAGCTGAAATTTGGCACACGAGCCCGTGTCACCTAACAATGCATCGTATCAAAATTTCAGATCGATCGAACGTACCGTAGTTAAATTAATGCATTTTTAGTTTATCGATATAAATTATTATAAACTATATGTAGTGGCAGGGGAGATAATTTCGGTTTCAGTCTGTAAATGTTTGTCCCTTTTCACCGTAATTAAATTAATGCATTTTTAGTTTATCTATATAAACTATATGTATCGGTCGCTATCGTTTACATTTTACGGGTCACTTGACTTCAGGTGACAAGACCGTACTATATAATATAGTCAATACTTTTAGTTATGTCTCATATATAGTTATATACATATATAGTCAAAAACTTTGGTTTTACGGGGTTGTTTTATTCTCTTCTATGTTAACTCAATTTATGGGAACCCGTAATTGTTTGTAATTAATGCAAAACCCATTGCATGGAACAAAGAGATGTGCTAATACAAAATGCTGTTATATCAGCCAAACAATTTGTGAAGTGATGGAGATATCAACTGAACGCCTAGTTAGAAGGAGAAAAATATAGAGTAGGGAAAATTCAGAATACGTGGTTCTATCTTTAGAACAAGAAGTACAACGAGAAATGTTTTTATCCAAGGATGGAATTATAAAATAAAATAAAATAACTCTTTGATGAGTTGCATTTCCTTGCAAGAAAATATTCGTATATAATACCATGTAACCTACTAAATGAAGCATTTGAACATCAAATAAATTACTTTATTGACATTGAGAGTTCAATATGGAAAGAATAAGGATCCAGGTTTTTATGGCTGTAATTACACTACAAGAAGAGGCATTATGTTCTAAAAACGGGGGAGAGGCACCCTTGATCTATTAAAATTTATTCAACAGTATAGAACCGAATATTCTGTACCCAACATTGTAATTTTGCCATTAATTTTTTCAACTATTGCTATCAGTGTCGCTAGTTGTGAAAGGAGCTTCTCCAAACTGAAGTTAATAAAAAATTATCTTCGTTCCACAATGAGCGATTAAAGACAACAAAATCTTGCAATACTGTCCATAGAACAAGATATTACAAATAATTTTAATTTTGATAGCGTAATACACGATTTTTCTATTATGAAAGTTAGGAAAGTAAATGTATAAATATGTTTACATACTAATGTACAGAGGCGTAACTCAGTTTTGACGCCCTTGGCTAATGTATTTTTGGCGCCTTTTTAACTGGCGCAGGCCGGCGCCCTTGTCAACTGCCCCAATACCAATACGTTGTTATGCCACTGCTAATGTATAGCCTATTTTGTTTGTAAAAAACAAATCATTTATTTATAATTACAAAATAAAAGAATAGTAATGGTAATGTTTATTTTGGGGTGTAAATTTGGAATGTTTTGTCTCATGGGGACCTGCGACCTCAGTAACTTTCTTGTGGCCTTTAAAAAAGTATATTGTATTTTTACAAATGTGTATTTATAGGTATATAATCTTATGCACCCCGGGGGGACCTCTTTTATTACTGCTTACATAAATATGGCATGCAATGGTAAACATGCCCCCCCCCTTTTACTTCGTTTCAATTACAATTATTTATTAATGTTTATTAATTTGTAAAAACCATAATAAAATCGACCTCCCATAAATGAAGCACGCTATTTTGGCTGATTTTACACCCCTCCCCCCCTCGTCACACGTCGTCACAAAAACTTAGACTCCTTCTTAAATAAGACGTCACAAAGCCGTATTTTCTGTTTGAAAATGAGCATGTTTCAAATTAAATTTTTGCCATTTAAGGATGCTTTTAGTGTAACGCTGCATTCTGATATCGTTACACGCGTTTAACATAAAGGTCATTAAATAAAGTGTCAGTAATCAAATATTTAAGTGGAAATTTATTTAAAGTTGCGCTTTTTGACGTGACGTCACATTTCTTAAACACCCTCCCCCCCCCTAAATACATCGTAACAAACGTGTGACTCCCTCCCCCCCCCCTTTTTTTAGGTGCGTGGCGTCATTTATGGACGGCCCCTAAAAATGGCGGCAAATTGGAGACCGCCCCGGGCGGCAAAGGTTCTAGCTACGCCGCTGTTGTAGTTAGTGTGATACGTTCAAACTAACCGATCACTGTTGTAGTCAGTGTGATAAGTTCAAACTAACCGATCACTGTTGCAGTCAGTGTGATAAGTTCAAACTAACCGATCACTGTTGCAGTCAGTGTGATAAGTTCAAACTAACCGATCACTGTTG
>CALYLW010002797.1:10379-39698 GCA_944989445.1 Ampullaceana balthica | reverse complement strand
GTTACACTGTGACATGCGTCTATTGCCATGGCCCTAGTCTCACCTGTTACACTGTGACATGCGTCTAGTGTCATATCCCTAGTCTCACCTGTTACACTGTGACATGTGTCTGTTGTCAAGTCCCTGTTACACTTTTACATGCGCATAGTACCATGTTCCTTGTCGAACATAGTTAAATATATCCATTATAAATAACGGTCCACTAAATTATTTGATTAAAGAAGTGAAGCACGATTATGGCTGTCACTATTTTATATACCAGAAACCATTATACAATGTGTATTCCATAGAAGAGTTACATGAATACATTACATTTTTAACCCAGTGATAGGCAAACAAGTACATTGATACTCGTTCAAAGCCAGTTTCTAAATTAGCTACTTTGACTAAGTTTTAAAAAAAGCAACGAAAGTGTCCTATAAAAATATGATTTCGTTTTATCAGGTTTTTCCCTACCCCCCACACCGCGGTCTGTCCAGAGACCCTACCTCCCCGTCCCGCACTGCGGTCTGTTCAGAGACTCTACCCCCACACAACGGTTTGTCCAGAGACCCTACCCCCCCCCAATACCAAGGTCTGTCGCGAGACCCTACCTCCCCTACACTGCGGTTTGTCGAGAGACCCACTGTCTTGACCGCATCACGTCAAAAATACTATACATTATATTTTTAATTAATAATTCGTAAAAAACTAAGTTTTTGACTACAAATCCTAACCCACAAAGCTCAACATTAATCTTGGAAAAAAACTGCACAACAATAACTCGTTTTGAACGTCGTTAAATATGTAAATGAGATTTAATTTTTATCCGCTATTGATTGGCTGTTGTAGTCTGTAGGAGTTTGAGGCCCCACATGCTACCGATGACCGCACAGAACATTGCATTTTATTATATAGGATATCAAATTACTAGATGGATGTAAACTAAATTGATTCACAACACGTTTATGGTCAATATCAAAATACTATATGGATGTAGACTTAATTGATTCACAACACGCTTATGACCAATATCAAAAAACTATATGGAATAAAACTCTTAAATCGAATCATTTTTTGGCCAGGACGTTATTCCATTTTACTAATATAAATGTGTAATTTTAGATTTATGTAGTTTAATGTGTATCTTGAAGATTTCTGAAGGAATGATGTATGACAACAATATATAAATGTAATAACATACATTTTTACTTTAAGAAATTACAAGACCAAGAAAAGCTAACATATTAAAGCAACGTGTCAGCGCCGGAGGTGATTTTCTCCCTACATTATTAACTGTGTTAACAAAATGGAATATTTATAACAAACAAAACCCACTTAAGAATGGTGTTTAATAACAAATAGTTTATAATAACTATCACTTCTAAACATTCTTTACCGATTTCAACAAGTGGATTTCTTTTTGAAAAACATAAAATATAATCAATATTCATAGTTTCAAATCAAATTTTAAGACAATGTTTATAAATGTATGCAAAACAAATCTAAATTTAAAAACAATTCCACACTTGATTTTAAAAAAATATTATTTATAAGTGAGCCATAAACAATAAACTAAAAAAAAACGTTAATTATAAAGTGCAGTATTAACAAAGTTTGTAAGCACGTATTAATTTTGTTATTATTCATCAAGTAGTAAGAGAACTATTTCATGAACACTAGAAAATCATAAAATTATACGAAATGGTGTAGCTATTGTAAAAAAGACAAAGTAAATAAACTCTTTTTGTTTTTACTCTGAATAATGAGTTTTATGAACTAAGGGCCGTCCATAAAGTACGTCACGCTCCAGAGGGGGAGGGGGTGTAAGACAGTGTGACAGTTTGTGACAGGAGGGAGGGGGCAGGGGTCCAGCCGTGTGTTATGTCACGGAGTTTTATATTAAATTTTATTTATTTTGTTAATAAAAAAGAAAATTTGTGTTCCCAACAGTGCCTTACTTTAGGGGGGGGCAGATTTGTGACAGGGGAAGGGGGGTAAAAACAGTAAAAAATAGCGTGACGTACTTTATGGACGTCCCCCTAACTAAAATCTATAAATAGCCTGACCTAGGGACACACGCTTGTTCTTTGTAGTGTCAGTGTATACCGGTGGTGTGAAAATCTAGCAATGTTATGACATGTTATCCCTAATTGTAGGGATCGAAGTCAAGTGGCGTGCCATTTTTGCCCCCTATGTGTACTAATTGTATAAACGCTCTAATATTTATAAATAACCTAATTTTAGGACAACGTTGATAAGGGAATGCGTAGCTTTTAATTAGAAATTTATTGACACTGTATCCCAAGTTCATGGGGATCGAAGTCAAGTGGCGTGCCATTTGAATAAAATAGAACTTCAATGTACTTTCCAATGCTATAAATATTCAATAGCGTTGTAATTTAGATAAAACCTTAGGGATAAATCTATATTAAAAGGAATAAAGAAATTGTATTGTTTCCGTATTTTGAAATAAACATAATAAATCTATCTATTATTTCTATGCTTTTTTATATTTCTATTTTAAAAAATAAATTATATTCAATAAAACAGTTATTTAACACACGTTATTGATATTATGATATAAATAACTTACATAGCATTTTAATGAACTTAAAGGTAACAAAAGTTTCTTGTTAATAGTGCTAACACAGTTTTCTTAACACAATTTTATATCAAATGCATCAGTTCCGGTGCTTTGGGTGCGGAACTAATGTGACCGAAACCTACATATAAGGATGTAATACTTATGTATTAAATTTCGTTCACCAAACTAATACAATACTCAAGCTTCATGTTCACAAACACACACACACACAAATACACACTAACACACATTTATAAGTCTTGATCTCGATATATGTGTACGATTACATTACTTACCGCAATACTACGTATACTTTGTTTCATGTGAACAGCTGTTAGGGTCAATGCTGCCAGTCACAATTTTGGGAAAAACCTAGCCAACACGTCAAACAAAAAAAAACGTAGATCCGACATAAAAAAAACCTAGACACACTAAAAATAAACAAATATGACGTCACATAGCCTCCCCTCACCCTAAAAAAATGTATTTCTTATTTGAAAATGAGCATGTTTCAAATCATTTTATTTTATTGTCATTGAAGTGTGTAATTAATATTAAAAATTTGTCAATCTCAAATATCCCCATATTTAAGGCCAAATCCTCATAAATTCCCAAATTTCCATTTCTATTAATTTGGCTCAAAAATTCCCACGATTTTGGAAATTTCCCAGGAGTTAACAGCACAGCTGGACTCTCCAGAGTTCCTATTTTTCATTCACTCACAGTCCAAACTCACCCCATTTTGACAACTGTGTCTTTCAGGAAGTCTTCACCCGTCACTAAATCAATAGCGGCGTATGCTACGCCGCGGTTCAGCTAGTCTTGGCAATAAAGGGGTAAAAGAACGGGAACAAACATACATTTTTAAAAAATAAAAAATAAACAATGTTTTCGCTGGGGCTTGAACCCAGGATCTTCTCCGTATGAGGTGGACGTGATAACCAGTACACTACGAATCTCACGCAATTCTGTGAATGAACAATACATTTTAAACGCAAGGACCATTGTTGGTCTCGATACATTGGTCGACCCCAGCGAGGGTCATTCGTCATGCTCGGTTGCACATACTTGCGTTGTGATGTCTGGCATTGTCCAATGAAGAGCATTCTCTCTCTCTCTCTCTCTCTCTCTCTCTCTATATATATATATATATATATATATATATATATATCTATACTAATAAAAGGCAAAGCCCTCACTCACTCACTGACTCACTGACTGATTCATCACTAATTCTCCAACTTCCCGTGTAGGTAGAAGCATGAAACTTTGGGAAGTTGTCGAGTAGCCTCTCGCGACGAAAATTGGTGTAAAAGAATTTTAAAAATAACACTCTTGGTGGGGGCCGGGGGCCCCAAAAACGTTTTTTTTCCTTATATGGCCTATATAAAATTTGAAAATCACCAATTCTCCTATTTCCCGAGTAGGCAGGAGCATGAAACTTCGGGAAGTTGTTGAGTACAACCCCGCGATGGTAACGGGAGAAAAAATATTTAAATTATCACTTCCTGGGGGCCGGGGGCCCAAATTAAGTTTTTTCCTTATATGAGCTATATAAAAACTAAAAATCACTAATTCTCCTATTTACCGTGTAGGTAGAAGCATGAAACACTAGGTAGTTGATAAGCACTCTTCCGCGATGGTAACAAGCAAAAAAAATATTTAAAATAACACTTAATGGGATCCGGGGGCCCAAATGTAGTTTTTTCTTATATAAAAAAACTGACTCATCACTAATTCTCCAACTTCCCGTGTAAGTATTAGCATGAAACTTTGGGAACTTGCTGAGTACACTCTCTCAACGATAATTGGCGAATAAGAATTTTAAAATTCATACTGTTGGGGGCCCGGGGCCCAAAAACGCTTTTTTTCCTTATATGGACTATATAGAATATGAAATCACTAATTTTCTCATTTCTCGAGTAGGCAGAAGCATGAAACTTTGGGAAATTGTTGAGTACAACCCCGCGATGGTAACGGGAGAAAAAATATTTAAATTATCATTTCCTGGGGGCCGGGGGCCCAAATGAAGTTTTTTCCTTATATGAGCTTTATAAAAACTAAAAATCACTAATTCTCCTATTTCCCGTGTAGGTAGAAGCATGAAACTTTGGGAACTTGCTGAGTACACTCTCTCGACGATAATTGTCGAATAGGAATTTTAAAATTCTCAATTTTTTGGGGCCCGGGGGCCCAAAAACGCTTTTTTTCCTAATATGGACTATGTAAAATATGAAATCATTAATTTTCTCATTTCTCGAGTAGGCAAAAGCACGAAACTTTGGGAAGTTGTTGAGTACAAACCAGCGATAGCAACGGGAGAAAAAAAATTAAATTATCACTTCCTGGGGGCCGGGGGCCCAAATGAAGTTTTTACTAATATGAGCTATATAAAAACTAAAAATCACTAATTCTCCTATTTCCCGTGTAGGTAGAAGCATGAAACACTGGGTGGTTGATAAGCACACTTCCGCGATGGTAACAAGCGAAAATAATATTTAAAATAACACCTAATGGGGTCCGGGGGCCCAAATGTAGTTTTTTTCTTATATAAAAAACTGACTCATCACTAATTCTCCAACTTCCCGTGTAGGTAGAAGCATGAAACTTTGGGAAGTTGTTGAGTAGCCTCTCGCGAGGAAAATTGGCGTAAAAGAATTTTAAAATTAACACTCATGGGGGCCGGGGCCCAAAAACGTTTTTTTTCCTTATATGGCCTATATAAAATTTGAAAATCACCAATTCTCCTATTTCCCGAGTAGGCAGAAGCATGAAACTTTGGGAAGTTGTGGAGTAGCCTCTCGCGACGAAAATTGGCGTAAAAGAATTTTAAAAATAACACTCTTGGTGGGGGCCGGGGGCCCCAAAAACGTTTTTTTTCCTTATATGGCCTATATAAAATTTGAAAATCACCAATTCTCCTATTTCCCGAGTAGGCAGGAGCATGAAACTTCGGGAAGTTGTTGAGTACAACCCCGCGATGGTAACGGGAGAAAAAATATTTAAATTATCACTTCCTGGGGGCCGGGGGCCCAAATTAAGTTTTTTCCTTATATGAGCTATATAAAAACTAAAAATCACTAATTCTCCTATTTCCCGTGTAGGTAGAAGCATGAAACACTAGGTAGTTGATAAGCACTCTTCCGCGATGGTAACAAGTGAAAAAAATATTTAAAATAACACTTAATGGGGATCCGGGGGCCCAAATGTAGTTTTTTCTTATATAAAAAAACTGACTCATCACTAATTCTCCAACTTCCCGTGTAAGTATTAGCATGAAACTTTGGGAACTTGCTGAGTACACTCTCTCAACGATAATTGGCGAATAAGAATTTTAAAATTCATACTGTTGGGGGCCCGGGGCCCAAAAACGCTTTATTTCCTTATATGGACTATATAGAATATGAAATCACTAATTTTCTCATTTCTCGAGTAGGCAGAAGCATGAAACTTTGGGAAATTGTTGAGTACAACCCCGCGATGGTAACGGGAGAAAAAATATTTAAATTATCACTTCCTGGGGGCCGGGGGCCCAAATGAAGTTTTTTCCTTATATGAGCTTTATAAAAACTAAAAATCACTAATTCTCCTATTTCCCGTGTAGGTAGAAGCATGAAACTTTGGGAACTTGCTGAGTACACTCTCTCGACGATAATTGTCGAATAGGAATTTTAAAATTCACAATTTTTTGGGGCCCGGGGGCCCAAAAACGCTTTTTTTCCTAATATGGACTATGTAAAATATGAAATCATTAATTTTCTCATTTCTCGAGTAGGCAAAAGCACGAAACTTTGGGAAGTTGTTGAGTACAAACCAGCGATAGCAACGGGAGAAAAAAAATTAAATTATCACTTCCTGGGGGCCGGGGGCCCAAATGAAGTTTTTTCTAATATGAGCTATATAAAAACTAAAAATCACTAATTCTCCTTTTTCCCGTGTAGGTAGAAGCATGAAACACTAGGTAGTTGATAAGCACACTTCCGCGATGGTAACAAGCGAAAAAAATATTTAAAATAACACTTAATGGTGTCCGGGGCGCGGGGGCCCAAATGTAGTTTTTTCTTATATAAAAAACTGACTCATCACTAATTCTCCAACTTCCCGTTAGGTATTAGCATGAAATTTTGGGAACTTGCTAAGTACACTCTCTCAACGATAATTGGCGAATAAGAATTTTAAAATTCACACTGTTGGGGGCCCGGGGCCCAAAAACGCTTTTTTTCCTTATATGGACTATATAAAATATGAAACCACTAATTTTCTCATTTTTCGAGTAGGCAAAAGCATGAAACTTTGGGAAGTTGTTTGAGTAAAAACCAGCGATAGCGACGGGAGGAAAAAAAATTAAATTATTACTTCCTGGGGGCCGGGGGCCCAAATGAAGTTTTTTCCTTATATGATTTATACAAAAACTAAAAATCACAAATTGTCCTATTTCCCGTGTAGGTAGAAGCATGAAACTTGGGGTAGTTGTTAAGTACACTTCCACGATGGTAACAGGTAAAAACAATATTTAAATTATCACTTAATGGGGGCCGGGGGCCCAAATGTAGTTTCTTCTTATATTAAAACAGACTCATCACTAATTCTCGGATTTACCGCGTAGGTAGAAGCATGAAACCTTGGGAAATTGTCAAGTAGCCTCTTTGGACGACAAATGGTGAAAAAGAATTTTAAAATTCACCTTCACGGGGGCCGGGGATCCAAAATCGTTTTTTTTCCTTCTATGGGCTATATAAACATTTGAAAATCACTAATCGTCCTATTTCCCGAGTAGGTAGATGCATGAAACTTTGGGAAGTTGTTGAGTACACTTCCGCGATGGTAACAGGCGAAAAAATATTCAAAATTTCACTTACTGGGGCCCAGGGGCCAAAATGTAGTTTTTTCCTTATATGAGTTATATAAAAACTGAAAATCACTAATTCTCCTAATTCCTGTGTAGGAAGTAGCATGAAAATTTGAGTAGTTGTTAAGTAACATTCTGCGATGGTAACAGGTTAAAAAACTATCTAGATTATCACTTACTGGGGGCCGGGGGCCAAAATGTAGTTTTCTTCTTATATAAAAAACTGACTCATCACTAATTCTCCAATTTCTCGTGTTGGTAGCAGCATGAAACTTTGGAGAGTTGTTAAGTACACTTCCGCAATGGTAACAGGTGAAAAAGAATTTTGAAATTTCACACTCATGGGGCCGGGGGCCCAAAAACGTTTTTTTTCCTTATTCTGGCTTTATAAAAATTAAAAATCCCTTATTCTCCTATTTCCCGAGAAGGTAGAAGCATGAAACTTTGGGTAGTTGTTAGATAACATTCCGCGATGGTAACAGGTGGAAACAATTATATAAATTATCACATAACGGGGGCCGGGGGCCGAAATGTAATTTTTTTCTGATATGAGCTATATAAAAACTGTAAATCACTAATTCTCCTATTTCCCGTGTAGGTGGAAGCATGAAACTTTGGGCAGTTGTTGAGTACCCTCCCGCAATGGTAGCAGACGGAAACAAATTAAATTATCAGCTCGATAGGATCACGGGAAGTGTGTCATTTTTTTACTTTTCGTTTTTGTTTTTCTGCGGGACTACAACAGACAGACAGACAAGACGGTGAAGTTAATATATGTATTATATCCATCATGATCCATTTTGAAATCAATTTGTGTTTTGAATTTGTGTTACGCGGGTTCTCAATGCTTACTGAAATCCTAATTTACCGCAGCAAAGCGCGGGTATTTTGCTAGTCTAATATATAAAGCTCAAATGTTTGTATGTTTGTATGTTTCACTTTTCGACTTTCTGTTAGACAATCACGGAAAAACCAAATGACGGACGGGGACCAAATTTGGCAGGACGGTTCCTTTTACCCTGAAGGTGGTTTTAAGTTAGTTTTTGTAATTGTCCCTTTTGCCCGAATGCCGTAAATTAAATAATCAGAAAATGCAGAGACAAAGAATAAAAAATTTAACCTCATTTCTGTATTGAACAAATTTACGCGGACGTTCAAATGCCGTTCAAAGCGAGTTACTTTTGGTGACGTTTTTTTTCCCCCAATACTTTATTTTCAGCGGTGCGCATTCAAAAAATAATATATTGTCTAATTACGGTGCGCACATTTTCGTGTACGCTTCTTTTCAAAAATAAAATATAAGCATAAAACGATGACGTAATTTAATATTTCTATACAATCCATACAGACCACGGGAATCAATATACATAATTAACAAAAGTGACTTATCCGTGTTTGATAAATACGAAATATTAAACTTGCTGAAATGTACACAAAGAATTTCATAATAATTATAAATCCTCAAATCCTATTTTTACATCGTTGCCTTTTCAAAAATTAAAATGTAAGCATAAAACTATGACGTCATTTAATATTTTTATACAAATTCGATCGCTGTGCCACCTAACACTAACATAACCTAGAAATATTTTTCATCTACACATAAATACTGCCGACGGGAATTATGTATATTGATGATTACAAAAGTAGAGTTATTTTTGGTCCAGTTGTTATGAGCAGACTTTTTATTATTATTAAGCCAGAATACTTCTATAACCATTTATTATTATTGTCTAAATAGGTGCGCACATTTTCTTGAATTCTTTTTAATACGACTGCTTTACTTTAGTTTCTTTCAAGTATTTTAGAAAGTACATTTCATATATAACATTAATAATTTAATTTATTGGCGCTATAGGTTAAGTAGATTTTGTCTTTGGGGGGGGGGTAGTGCCATATTATCTTTATCTCATAGACGTTTTTGCAAATATTGTATTAATTACAATTGTGTTACGATGCAGTGTCGAAAAAATATATATGAGCTTTTTTAGTGACGACAGTGGTAGAGATCTTTTGGAAAAATGTCAACAAAGCAGTGGCCTTTTTTTAATGGATACAAACAAACAAACATACAAACATCAACTGAGCTTTATATATATAGATATGCGTTTAAATTATTTTATTTCAATTTTTCCACGATGTATTGTATTAATATTTTACATGTGCAAATGAAATTGCGATTTTTTTAAAAAATATAATTCATAACTCCACATTTAATTTTAAAAAAATAGATGTTGCGAGTTTATCTATGTGGAAAGCGATGGCCTATGTCAAATAAACTTACACTTTAAAAATGTTTACATAAGCTATATATGCACTATACATTATAAACTTTCGCTACCGAACGTATTAACAGAAGTTGACTAAATTTAATAAAGTGATCCTGAAAACGCTTAATTAATATAAAATTGCGAATTGAACAAATCTATGTTCATTCCTTTGAAGTCGGAATAACATAGGCCATTTCTAAAGTTGCTTTTTAATCATTTTTCATATGCGCTTATTAACAGACGGTTAAATCTTTTTTTTTAATGTGGATATATATTTTTTTCAGAAACAAAATCTGGTGTGTGTGTGTGTGTGTATTGAATATAATTTACAAAATATGATGCCTTATCAGAAATAGGGGAAAAAAAAAGATTCATTTTTGAAATTGTACACATTGCATAAAAACCGTAAATATAAACCGTAAATATAGAGACATTAAATTTTTTAAATATTATTTCCCTGTTAAAACAACTATGAATGCGTCAAAAGGAAGAGTTATTTTGGTCCATTACATTTACTTTATAACAAGATTTTATTTTATGCGGCCAGCTTTCTATAATCTTTTATTGTGTAAATATGGTGTGCACATTTTCTTGATATCATTTTAATACGACTGCTTTTGTTTTTTTAAAACTATTTTAGAAAGTACATTTATAATTTTATTTATTGGCGCTATGAGTTATGTAGCTTTTGCCTTTTTATGGGATAGTGCCATAATATGTCATTTATCTCATATCGCGGTTACAAATATTCAGTTACGTTTATTTAGTACAAGTGGGAATGAAATAGTAAATTTAGTTAATATGGTCGTCAAGATTCATTATTTAATTAATCATATCTTTTAAATAGTAAGGTAATTTTAAAAGGCACTGAATTAAGTGGTAAAATGGAAAAAATTAAATAATTGTGACTGTTGTTTTTTTTATCTCTCTTTTTTTTCTTAAATATATTTAACTATATTTATTTATTTTTTTTCCTTAAAATGGCATAACTCTATTTCCCATAAGATTTTAACTAAAAGATGAATCTGAAATTTAACTTGGCAAATAAAAATTGTAATAACTAGCAACTAATACTTGGTAAAAATGGTCAGCACACTCCCGCTACTAGGAGCGGGTATAATTCTAGTATATATATAAGATAGTATTTTTGACGTGCTACACATGTATGGCGGTCGCGACAGCAGGTCTCTCGACAAACTGTTGTGGAGGGGATGTAGGGTTCGCAACAGACTGCTTTGTTGTGTTAGAGTCTCTTGACAGACCATGGTGTGGGTAATGTAGTGATTTCCATCCATAAAATTTAGTGAATGATAATAAAACAACCCCGTAAAAACAAAGTTTTTGACTATAAATCCCTTATATATGAGGCATAACTAAAAGTATTGATTATGCTCAAATGCGAATAACATTTACAGACTGACACCGAGTGATATCTTCTGACTTTAATACTGGCGGAAGTGAAGGGAGGGGGTGTGGACATCGACGGGTGGCGACAACTCGTGAAATCAACTGGCACGTGAACGAAAAACAATAACAAACCGTGAATTTGAATTACATATGTTATATTGAGATAAACTAAAAATGCATTAATTTAAATACGATTAGTTCGATGGATCTGAAATTTTGATACGATGCATTGTTAGGTGACACGAGTCTATTTGCCAAATTTGAACTCGTATGCATCCCGGGAAGTGGGTCATTTTTTACTCTTTTTTTTCCACCCGACGATGAATGACAGAGACGGAGGTGAAGTTAATATAAGGGATTTAATGAATCGATAGTGTTGAGAGCTTAACTGGCTAAAATGTGTGGCTGCGAATGGGGAACTGCGAATAGGCGAGGGTATACTATATGCTTTAATAATTACTTTCAGTTATAATTAAAAATGAAATAGGAATTAAACATAAATGTTTTTTAAGTCAACTGTTCCAAAGTATAAACAACGTAAAACCAAATAACGGAAATTAGCTTATTTTTAAAAAAAATAAAGTATTTTCTTTCATTCCGTTGATATTTTTTAAGAACACAAATAACTACCAAAGCAATTCGTACTTAAAGCATCGTCTCTTTGACCAGTGAGATGAACAACTTGCAAAATGTTTTACTTCGTGACAGATCCGCCTACCTCGTTATCTAAATGTTGGGTAAAGTTACACTCATATCTTAATGGTCTCTTGACATGTTGACAGGAAAAGGAAAACATGACGTCACATGTGCTTATAATCAACCAATGAGAGCAGAGGAGACTGAACATATATAATCTCAAGTCTAAATGTTTCTCACATCAGTCTCTTGTGTTAAAACATATAGAATTAAATCTGAGCTTTAAAGTTTTAACCTTCATCAAGTTCTGCATGAATGAAAGTGTTCTAATGTTACATTTATTTGATATTTTTAACTAGATAAAAATGTTTTTCAATTTCAATTTGACGGCATTTCTTATCGTAATTGCCCCTCTCTGTTGTCGAGGTAAGTTAAATCAATGTACTATGTAATTCTTTAGAAAATTATATTGTAAATTACTTTAGTTTTAAGATTTTAAGATAAATTTTATAGCCAGTTATTTTTTTTACTCTAGAGAACTATATTAGATTATGGATATGATGTACGGGAGCAAACTACCAAATATTTTTTTTTAATTATAAAAAAATCATTATCAAGTTTCATTGCTGCTGAACATTTAAAATTGACAAAAGTAGCACAATAAACACTAAACCTATAAACGAGAACAGAGAAACAAAAATAAAAGTCAAAGTATATATTAGGGATTAAATTGGAATTTGAATATACAGCAAAAAAACAATATATAACACAACACTCAGAAAACAAAAGAATAAACAAATTTTTCTTGTTCCATTTGTAGCAACACACATACAAATCATTTCTTATCTGTCTTGCATTAAGACGGGCTTTGAGTTGCCTAAACAAATCACAAAAATCGCCACATTATAAATATTCAAAACTCATTTAAAAATGTCAGACAAGACATGAGAGTAGAATGCCATAATCATGTGTGTATAGCAAGAGATAAGCTATAAATAACATAAAAAATCAAGACTTGTTTTAAAAAGCTATTGAAAAAAATATAGTAATTTGTATCATACAAACAGAAAATTGTGTGCAAATTTAAAAGGTTTAATTTTTTAAAAGACTAATAACAAATAATATAATACCCCAAGTCACTCACTAGTTGGCTGGCTGGATGTTTCTGTAACGCTATGACGGCATTGTTTGAGCTTATATTTTAATACAAGGTGTGCATCAAGAGGCATGCAAAATAATTATAAATTAAATATTTTAACCGTAACAAAATATTATATGACGTCATTGATGTAGCTTACATTTTAATTTTGGAAAAGGGAACAATGTAAAATGAGGATTTGAGGATTTATAATTATAAAATACTTTGTGTACATTTAAAGAAGTTAAATATGTCGTATTTATCAAACAATGATAAGTTACTTGGGCTTTTGACAAACAAAAACCAACAACCCCTAGTTATTAAAAAAAATGTAACCCATTAAATTCACACATAATTTTCTTTTCGATTGATACAACTCATTAATTTTTTTAAGGTATTAAATGAAGTCTTGATTTTGTGCTCTGCTCTCTATCTCTCATAGTATATATGTGTTTGTGTGTGTGTGTTTGTGTGTGTGTGTGTTAGTGTTATACCGCTAGATACCTATTAACGTATGTCTGTGTGTGTTTGTTAGTGCTAGCGTTATACCGCTAGATACCTATTAACACATTTAGTAAAACGTTTATGTTTTTTTTAAAAAATAATATTTAGGCAAAAGTATGAAACAATTAATAAGGGGATATACAAATTACACTAGATAATTATTAAACAAAGTTTTTTTAAATGTCAATTAAACGTGTACATACATTTATTTAACAAAACGTTGACGCCAGATAAATGTCCAACATTATGTAACTAAATATCTTTTTTAAAAAGAAAGTTTAATAAACTCTTTATTCTTAAGAACACATTAGATAAACGTATTAAAATTATTGTATTTAAAGAACGAAAGTCACAAAACGTTAATTTATTTTGTATACAACGTTCTGTTTTGATATCTCTTTGATTTTCAACAGCTTTAAATAACTTAAATATTTAGATTTAATTTTAAATTTCGAAACTCTAAAAATACGCCATTGAAATTACACATTCTTATATTTATCTTAACTTTCAGGTTTTGAATTTACGTTCGACAGAAGAGAATTTCTCATTAAAGGTAGAAGCTATTGTGGTCTTCTACAATGTCAAGTTGACACCGTCAGTGACACAAATATGTTGAGCCTTAACAAATTGGATATTTATTATTTAAGAAATGAACAACTCCTGGCTACCATGTTAGCTGACACCTCAGAAATCCAAGCTGACACTGGGGATAACACAACCGTTATTGGGTCAATGTCCAAGGACCATGGTGAATTTCATGTGTACTTCTCTGACGTCACCAACTGTTCTCAAACTGCTTTTATCTGCAAGATTCAATTTAAAAACTCTACTAGTGGCCTTGAAATCGCTGAAAAAATAACATTCCCCGTTTATTCTGATCGTATCAAAACAGATACTTACTTCAAATCTAAAACTTCTTTCGAAGACTTGGACAAATTTAGTGTAATTTTAAACATTTTAAAATCACCTGCAAAATCGATGGAGCGAATAAAACCATCGCAAACTCCAGCGTTAATTGCAGCACCTGAGTTTGTTAAAACAAACCGAGATGACATTGAAATACGTATGATTCAATTTGACAGTAAAATAGATGATATCAAATTAACACTAAAGGATGTAAAATCCCTTTTTAACAGGGAAGTTGAACAAGACAATGACCCATTTAATTCCCAAATATTAAACGCCCTGAATGAAGTTAATACAAAAATGAATTTGTTAATAGTCGAGAACAAACACTTTGAAACAAAGATGTCAAATTTTGAGATTAAAATAACAGAAATATTCAATAATCAAATGATAATGAACTCTACACTGAAAGAAATCCAGGAACAAGGACATATTATTAAATTATTGAACAAGGGAGAATTGTCGAGAGAGATTCTACAGTCTTTGACATTACTTCACAATACGCTCAACCAATCAAATTTGTTGGAAATGGAAAGCAGAATGGCAGAAGGACTGAGAGAAATGAAGTTTATAAACTTAACAGTAAATGCTTTGAATCATAATGTAAATGAACAATCTTTCCAGGACGTTTCAAGAAATAAAACAGAGCAGCAATTATCCAGTCTAGACGAAAATCTGAAAGAACTGATGATCACACTTGAATCTATAAAGACGTTATTTATCAATGTCACAAGGACTGTGGAAAAGAGCAACACTTATAGAGAAATTGACTCAAAAGTAAATATAATTTTCAATAAACATAGATAATATTTGTATATTTATATTAATACTTTCATATACTATATCCTATAAATCATATTTATATATATAACACATGATCTCTTACCTTATCTGTTACTAACTCTCCTTCTATACAGAAGAGTATTGCAATCTCCACCAAATTATTGCATACAAATTTGACGAACCATATTAAACTATCATGTGGCATGGAAATTATGTCCATTGCTTCGATGACGGCGCTCCAAAATATTATGTCCTGAAACTTCTTATACGTGTACTTTATTCCCCATGCGATTTTACAAAATCTTGAATAATATTGACACATATCTCCGTCATGATCACTTTTAAAATCAACATGTGTTTCAAACTTATATCTTGCAATATTCGTCCCCAGGGCAGTTAATGACTTTTTCTGTTATATAAGCTGTATGGATATTATTTTATTAATCCGATCGCCAATAAATTTTGAGAAGTTTTTAAATGATATTCTATGGCTACAATGGATCATACTTGATAAAACGTGGAACATAAATGCTGCATGGCTCATATATAAAAACTACAGGGCATTGAAACACTTATTTCCAAAAGTTAACCAGGTTGTATGATACAATTTTACCCTTAACGGTCACATTTGTCTACAACGTTCACAATGTTAAACTTTCTTATTTATTGCTCCATCGTCACGAATTGCGGTAGGCGGCTTCCCTGTAGTAAAAACAACCAAATAAAACAATTTATCTGTATTTATTATGATAAAAATTTTGGTCATAATTTAACTAACAACATTGAATGTCTTTTTTACTTGTGTATCCATCTGAAAGAAAATAGGTAAGCGGGCTTCAAACGCTAACTCGATCCTACTCCGCCAACTCAATGCGAGGTTATTTTCTAGTTAAATATATATATATATATATTGTACATACATAATAAATATGTATATTTATTTATTTATTTATTGATATTTACATAAAATTATTGAGGCAAAACTTTGTTGTCTATATCAGAATCATAAACGTCTTTATACAAAATATAAATAACCTTTCTTTGTCAAATTTAACAAAAAATGCTTTTCAGAAAACCATGGCTACATTGTTACAGTTAACATGTGAAAAGTGGATGTCATTACCACAATCTCAAAGAATGATAACAACAATACACAACAAACAAGTTTTGTGTGACACAGAAACAGACGGTGGTGGATGGATCATAATACAGGTCAAGTAAATTTGTTGTTTGAGGGCCGTCCATAAAGAACATCACTCGCATAAGGGGGGGGGGCTGGGATCACGCATTTGTGACGATGTGTGACGAGAGAGATTGGGGGTGTTTATGAAATGCATCGTCTTATCCAAAATGCGAAACTTTAAAAAAAAAGATCAAATTAAATATTTGATTGCTTGCAATTTATTTAATGATATTTTCAATGGCTTATCATCTGTTACGATATTACATTACAGACCAAACTTACACTAAATGACATTCCTAAATGACCTAAAAGTATTTTGCACCATGCTGATTATTAATTCGAAACTACAGCTTTTTATTTTTTTAGGAGGGTGGATGGTCAAATCTTTTTGACTTCATGTTTGTGGGGGGGAGGGGGTGTCTAAGTTAATTTGACGAAGCGTGTCGACGGGAGAAAAAAAGAAAAAAGGGGATTGTGTGTGTAAAATTGGCCTAAATCGCGTGACGTGATTTATGCACGCACATTGTCTCCAAATTAAAATTAGATAATTTCTGTTTCTATATGAAAGTTTTAACATGAAAATAACTTTTAATTCTATTAATAAATTTCGTATTTTGAAAGTCATCATTGCATCTAAACTTTCTTATGTACAATTGTGTTTTGCTTTTTGGTAAAATCGCTCATTTGTGTAAGTTTAAGAATAATTATGAATACTATTTTTGATATAATAATTTTCAATAGTGTCTTTAATTATTTTGAAAAGAAATCTTTTGAATGTTTTAGAGACGTATCAATGGCCACGTAAACTTTACAAGAAACTGGAATGACTATAAAAAAGGATTTGGATCATTTGATGGGGACTTTTGGCTGGGGAATGATCTGATATCGCACATAACTTTAAAGGTAATGTGTTTTTTTTTAAATTAAAAAAAGAATTTAAAAGTTAACCTTAATTTTTAATATTGTAATTAAATGGAATATTTATTATATAAGTTGCTTATGTGTATTCTACAGGGCCGTCTTAACGCATAGGCCGTAGGGCATTTGCCCGGGGGCCCACGAGCATAGGGGCCCCATGGGAATATGTTTATTTATGTATGTTATGTATATTTATGTTTTATTCCTGCAGGGGAGGGTCCCAAAACTATTTCTTTGCCCCAGGGCTCAAACTGGTGTAAAGACGGCTCTGGTATTCTACTGTTATTTATGTGGTTATTATGAAAAGAATGTATATTTAAATTAATATATGTATGTTATTATCTCCATGTAAATCGCTGTGAGACCGGCTCCTTTGCTGGGAAATATCGCTAAAATTACCAATTTATTATTATTATTATTAAGTTAAAGTTTACATAAACTTAAACATATTAGCTAACAATTACACACAATAATATATATTTTTATGTATATCTATAATAATAAAGGCAGTTGTCTTCCGGACCTCGATAGCCGATTGGTCCCTCAAATTCCTACAGCCAATCACTAGCTGAGAAAAAATAAATATCATTTCCATATTGAAAAAATTTACCCAGACGTTCAAAACTAGTTATTTTTTTGTTTGGTGCATTATTTTTTTTAAGACTTTATGTTGAGCGGTGCGCGTTGGGGTTTCAAAGTCAAAAATTTTGTTTTTACCGGTAATTTATTATAACTATAATGTGCAGTATTTTTGAAGTGATACACATGCATAGCCGGTCGAGACTGCGGGTCTCTCGAAATACGGCGGTATAGGTGGGAGGTAGGGTCTCTGGACAGACCGTTGTGTTGCGGGGGGGGGGTCTCGGGTCTCTGGACAGACAGTGGTGTTTGGGGGGAGGTAGTGTCTCTGGACAGACTGTGGTGTGGGGGAGGTAGTGTCTCTAGACAGACCGTGGTGTGGGGGAGGTAGTGTCTCTGGACAGACAGTGGTGTGGGGGAGGTAGTGTCTCTGGACAGACCGTGGTGTGGGGGAGGTAGTGTCTCTGGACAGACCGTGGTGTGGGGGAAAAATAGTGTCTCTGAACAGACCGTGGTGTGGGGGAGGTGGGGTCTCTGTACAGACCGCGGTGTGGGGGAGGTAGTGTCTCTGGACAGACCGTGTTGTGGGGGGAGGTAGTGTCTCTGGAGAGACCGTGGTGTGGGAGGAGGTAGGGTCTCTGGACTGACCGTTGTGTGGGGGAGTTGGGGTCTCTGGACAGATCGCGGTGTGGGGGGAGGTAGTGTCTCTGGACAGACGGTGGTGTGGGGGGAGGTAGTGTCTCTAGACAGACCGTGGTGTAAGGGGAGGTGGAGTCTCTTGACAGACCGCGGTGTGTGGGAGGTAGGGTCTTTGGACAGACAGTGGTGTGGGGGAGGTAGGGTCTCTGGACAGACCGTGGTGTGGGAGAGTTGGGGTCTCTGGACAGATCGCGGTGTGGGGGAGGTAGTGTCTCTGGACAGACGGTGGTGTGGGGGGAGGTAGTGTCTCTGGACAGACGGTGGTGTGGGGGGAGGTAGTGTCTCTAGACAGACCGTGGTGTAAGGGGAGGTGGAGTCTCTTGACAGACCGCGGTGTGTGGGAGGTAGTGTCTTTGGACAGACAGTGGTGTGGGGGAGGTAGTGTCTCTGGACAGACCGTGGTGTGGGGGAGGTAGTGTCTCTGGACAGACCGCGGTTTTTGGGAGGTAGTGTCTCTGGAAAGACCGTGGTGTGGGGGGAGGTAGTGTCTCTGGACAGACCGTGGTGTGGGTGGAGGTAGGGTCTCTGGACAGACCATTGTGTGGGGGGAGGTAGTGTCTCTGGACAGACCGCGGTGTTTGGGGGGGGGGTAGGTGGGGGCTCTGGACAGACCACAGTATGGGCGGGAAGGTAGGGTCTCTTGACAGACGGTGGTTTGGGGGGGGGGAAGGTAGGGTCTCTGGAGAAAGCCTCTTGTTAAAACGACGATTGGTGACATATCATTTTCATTTTGAGTCAGTTTATGTGGATTAGTGACGTCCTACCATAAACTTCACAGGTCACCCTACACTTATTCCCGTCATTTGGCGGGCTTTGTTGCTAGTATATATATATATATATGTGTGTACCTGTGTGTGTATTTTTATAAGTGTACACTTAAGTATTTTGCGTCACTAAAATGTCCACATGGATTGATGCATCTTGTACAAACTTGGCATATATAATCATCTCAATCCAAAATAAAATTTATTGGAGCATTAAACTTTAAATCATGTATCGCTTGTATAGGTCCTATTACATTTTTCCTCTAATAAAGCTTTTTAGGGTCAATGACTTTCTTACCGGTTGTAATGGATGTATCTCTATGGCACGTATTAAATTATTTTGGGGTATCATGTTCCTAAATCAGACCACGTGGCACAATTTAATTTCCCTTTTATCAAATACAGGTATACAAGAGTATTGTCTAAGTAATCATATTATGTTATTTAATTATTTCGTCTCTCTGAATATACTAAGAATTTATACAATTGAACAAAAAAAAATAAAAGTTCGGAGCTGTTCCCTTTGATGTGTTATACGGTTTCAAAATGTTAATTAATGTAAATATATGGTAACATTCTTTTTATTATTGTTCCTCGCTTTAAATATCACCGTTAATGTGTAACTTAATTTAATGGTATGAATTTTAAAGTTTATTCATTAAAAGTTTTTAAGCTTAGGAGTGTATTATTTTTTTATTGTTTTGTTTTATTTTTATTTTTTATAACACATGGGAAACATATAAAATGTTTTCAAAGTTCTAAAGTTTAATTTAATGCAAGAATATTTTAACTTTTTATTCATTTTATTGGGACACGCTTTAAAGTTCTAACGTTCATTAATTTGAATACTATAGATGTAATATATTAAACTTAATATTAAATTCTCCCTGTACTAAACTTGAATGGTTTATATTCCAGATATTTCAATTTGTAAATGTTTGCAAGACCACCGTAGTATGTTTAATTAACGACTGTTATACATAAACAAACTTAAACAACGTAACTCGTCGTTAGAAAATGAAGTCCATCGATTCAAAGCTTAAACTGACATGTGCTACCTGATACTCTTCCTCTAGGACAAGTACCAACTCAGGATCGACATGAAAAGCGGGAGTAACACATATTACGTCACTTACGATTCTTTCATCTTAGCAGGCGAGTCCATGAGTTACACCTTGCGTCTGGGAAAATTCAAAGGTGGTAATATTCGAGACTCATTAAGTCATCATAACAACAAGCCATTCGCCACTCCAGACCGTGATGATGTAAACAAATGTGCTTCTACTTGGAAGTCAGGATGGTGGTACGACAACTGCTATGATTCACATTTGAATGGTGTCTGGGGTGGCGGGGATCAAACAGCCACTTATTGGTATGATATTAAAGAACATTTAAAACTGAATTACGTGGAAATGAAGATAAGAATTGAGTAATTTAGTAACTTGCTATGAACGAGTGTCAATTTGCTTGTTTAAATAACACTATGCTAAAAATAAAAAATGTATTTATGTAACTCATCTATGGCAATGGAATACTCATGGCATAATGGTTTCTTGTGTACAGAAAATAACAGCCATAATTGTGTTTCATTTCATTTACATTGTAATTTAGCACACTATTTTATATATCGGATTCTTCTGACTATGTGACATTATGGACATGACACTAGACGCATGTCACAGTGTAAAAGGTGATACTATAGGCATGTTATTACACGCCTGTCACAGTGTAACAGGTGAGACTAGGGGCATGACACTAGATGCATGTCACAGTTTAAAAGCTGAGACTAGGGGCATGACACTAGACGCCTGTCACAGTGTAACATGTGAGACTAGGGGCATGACACTAGATGCATGTCACAGTTTAAAAGGTGAAACTAGGGGCATGACAATAGACGCCTGTCACAGTGTAACAGGTGAGACTAGGGACATGACACTAGACGCATGTCACAGTGTAACAGGTTTAGACTAGGCACATGACACTTGACGCATGTTACTGTGTAACAGGTGAGACTAGGGACAAGACATTAGACGCATGTTACAGTGTAACAGGTTTAGACTAGGGACATGACACTAGACGCATGTCACGGTGTAACATATGAGACTAGGGACATGACACTAGACGCATGTCACGGTGTAACAGGTGAGACTAGTAACATGATAAATGATATTAGACGCATGTTACAAGTGTAACAATAGAGACTAGGGACATGTCACTAGAAACATGTCAGTGTAACATGTGAGACTAGGGACATGACATTAGACGCATGTTACAGTGTAACATGTGAGACTAGGGACATGACATTAGACGCATGTTACAGTGTAACAGGTTTAGACTATGGACATGACACTAGAAGCATGTCACAGTAACAGGTGAGACTAGTAACATGATAAATGATATTAGACGCATGTTACAAGTGTAACAATAGAGACTAGGGACATGACACTAGAAACATGTCAGTGTAACATGTGAGAATAGGGACATGACATTAGACGCATGTTACAGTGTAACAGGTGAGACTAGGGACATGACATTAGAAGCATGTTACAGTGTAACAGGTGAGATAAGGGACATGATAATTGATATTAGACGCATGTTACAAGTGTAACAATAGAGACTAGGGACATGACACTAGAAACATGTCAGTGTAACAATTTAGATTTGACAACAGGTAGATAAACAAATGCCGGATAGTGAATGGGAAAGGCTAATAAAAGAAGAGAAACAAGGGTATTTGTAGATCACACGACACATTTATGTTTAGTGTGTGTCGGATATGCTAAGAAAAATGTTATAGTGACACTTTTAGGGATCATATAAAATGGGAAAATAGTTGAGACTAGACACACTGTTAAATTCCATTATTGAGTGTATATAATATAATATAATATAATATAATATAATATAATATAATATAATATAATATAATATAATATAATACAATATAATATAATATAATATAATACAATATAAATACAGGATGCATGTAGAAAATCATGTTTTGTCATTTCGTTTCATTCTTTGCTTCATTAAATTAATTTTTTTCTAATTTTTACTTTGCTAATTAAGAAAATATAAAGATAATATACATAACTTCTAAAATATATGACGTCCCTGGAGAGTTACCAAACTGTCTGGTTTGAAGAAATTATTTCTAGTTTATCACTAGAGTTCTTATAAAAAAACATCAATGTGACTCAATAGTAGATAATTAATATGGTTTGATTTCAGTGTCAAATTTCATTGTAGAATCTGGTTAACTTCTCGTCACACAGAACGGTCGAGTGGTAAACAATGTCCTCATAATCTGCACTGTCGAGTGGTAAATAAGGTCCTGATAATCTGGTTAACGTCTTATAATGCAGCACGGTCGAGTGTAAACAATGTCCTGATAATCTGCACCGTCGAGTGGTAAACAATGTCCTGATAATCTGCACCGTCGAGTGGTAAACAATGTCGACTTCCTTCAATACTTCCAGCATGTGCTTGAACTCTAGGTTCGCTGTAATTAGCGTTTGGTCTTGGGGGGGGGGACTACATGATGTGACACTTTGGCTAAAGTGACGGCTCACGGTCTGCATTTTGTAGCCTGATCTGGTTCGTGTTGACACAGACGTCTTCGATGTAGCGTCCTGACGTGTTCCACTCGGTATAGCCCCGGTCACAAGCTATGATCGTACTACCAAAAGTGACCTCGTTGCCGATTGGAAGTGTGATCGGTTTCCTAGGCGTGTTATAGACCTTTGTGATATTGAAGCCAACGTCAACATTGATACTTTCATGATGAACTAAACATTCAACCACAAAGCAACGAGGAAATAATGTGTATATCTTGTTTTGTTTGTATATCATGTGATTAGAAATAGTAATCACATAACTCTTTTTATTGTTATTATATATATATATATATATATATATATATATATATATATATATTTATGTATATATATTAGGGCTGGGGAAATTATATATATTACTTTCTCGATTAATCGTTAAAAATTTTAAACGATTAAAATTTTTTTTAACGATTAATTGAACCACCACTTATAAATGTACTGGAAGTCAAAAAGTAAAATTTTTTGGCCGATAATAAATTATTTTAAAGACGATTACACGAACATTTTGGTTTAAACTATTGACTGACATGAACGTTCAAAATGTTGATAAAGGTTATTGTGTCCATTGAGAGAAATCGTTTGTCTACCATGCTATGTTCCCTCTAAGTCTATGCTATGTTGGTCCATGTGCTAAGTTAAAAAAACGACAACTCGCGTGCAAATTTAAACAACGTCCATTGTTTGCAATATTTTACCAAATTTGCTGCGCGGTCATTCTAAACTCATGCGTGGCGTCGGTCAAATATTAGCGCAGCCGCACTGCTTAATGGAAACATTGCTGCCATGGTCCTAACACTTCCCTTACAAACCTGAAAACCAAACATCTACTACAGTATCGGAAACTTCAGCTGAGATAATCTAAGGCTATGTAAATGATTTTTCAGCTCGGCTGGTTATATTGTCTATAAGACCCGCTCATCATTTAATCCAAATAATGTCTATACACTTGTCTGATTGCGTTGTAGGTTAAACGATGTCATATAAAGACGACAGTCCAGTGTTATTTAGATTTTCGTCAATAAGTTTAATAAATGTTACTTATGACACCATACATTTAAATTTTTGGTTTAATCGAAATTAACAATTAATTATTCGTTAATATTTAAAATAACGTCTAATTTTGAATTAATCGTTAACAGCCCTAATATATATATATATATATATATATATATATATATATATATATATATATATATATATATATATATATATATATTACAGGCAATGTGTGAAATGATTGATGTTTCATACATTGCCTATGCATTCTAAGAATGACGAGTTGTCGTCCGGCAAAGTATGTTATTGGCCTACCACGGCTATTTTACCCGTCACTGATGTTGGCGATGTCGCTTTGGTCGCTGTTTGATGAAGACTATCGAAAAAAGTAAGTGTTGAAATTTAATTTAAGACAGCAATTAGCCGGTATGAGGTTCCACTACCACATCACAGACAATTTTCCAAAATTCTTCTCACGACGTCAGTGTATATTCCGGCTAAAATTACACAGATAATCTCCCATAACGCTTCCCCTTGGATTGCTGTGTGACCATGTCGGAAGGGGCTATCCATAGATTACGTACGCACGAAATTCGTATTTTGTACCCCCTCCCCCAGTTGCATCCCTTACATTTTCAGGACACACCCCCACCCTTTTGCGTACGTACAAATTCGATCACCCCCCACCTCTTATAAAAATAAATTTGAAGCCAGAGTCAAAAAAAATATTGGTTTTACTCTTTGAAGCCTTCCATAAATGACGTCAGACGCCTAAACAGGGGCGGGGGAGGGGGGAACGCATTTGTTTATTTAATTGCGTTTTCAATGGATTCACGCGTGTTACTATATCAGAGTGCAGCCTTACATTAAATAAATACTTAAACTTAAATGACAAAAAAGTTATTTGCAACATGCAAGTTCGTGATTCTCAGGGCCCTGAAAACAAAGAGAGCGAAAGAAGTAGCATACCAGCTCGTAGACATATTTACGTTCTTTGTGTTCCAATGATTCTACTGTACGATAACGGTAGGACATTTACAAACAATGTGGTAACCAGCCTAAAATAGTAAAAGCCTACCTTGAAGATCGTTCATGGTAATCTTAACCACTCACAAAGCTAAGGGAGCGTCGGAAGAGCTAACCAGGACATGGAAAGTATGCTGTGTGCTTGGATGCAAGATGAAAAAACTAGTCAATGGAGTGAAGGGTTACGGTCGTCCAACTGATAAAGAATAGAGCTTTTCATTCTGGGATTAAAAGGTCCGATACGAATCTCTCTTTGGCTGCAGAGCTAATGTATGGCTAACAACGTCGTTCCCAGATGTGGAAAAAGAGGAAGAACTTGAAAAAATAATACAGATGGTACAAAAAACACAAGTGCTGTAAGACACAGATGAAGGAATTCAAGAGGCGGCGATTTCTGCAGAAGACATGCATGAGAAAGCAATCCATGATGATGGAAACAAAAGTAGTGGGGAAGCCATATTTATCGAAGACCTTTTGTTTTTCGTGTTTACCGAAGACAATTCTTCTTCCACTACCTGCTGCGTCTACGTAAAATAAACCAGTGGTGTTCATACATGTAGAAAGTGTAGCCAAAATGGTCATGCCATCTGTGTGCATTACCCGAAAGTAATGTCGACAACGAAGTAGAATTTTATGGCGTTAGCATTTTGTGCACTGTTTGCTTCAATATTGAGAAAGCTATCAAAAGTAAAAGTAAAAATAGTTTGAAAACCACTTAATAAATAATTGAAAAATAAATAAAAATATTTTGAGGACCACTCTATACACAAAATAAATAATTATTTTAAAAAATTTAAAAAGTTAAAATGTAAAAAATAAAAAATTACTTAAAAAATAAAAAAGGGAAGTAACTTAAACATTAAATACAAATACACGATTATCCCCCTTTAAACACAAGACAATTTGAATTTCCCGCGCCACACTTTCTAATGAACGTATAACAACATCATATCCTAATTAATTACTTAAGTAGACTAACCAATGTTGTATAGCAACATTTCACTCATGACATACTAATTAACATGTCAAACATGTCAAACATAACGTGTCTAACACTAATTACCACGCCCCACCGGTACACTAACTAACTTGTCAAACACTAATTAATTACTTAAGTAGACTAACCAATGTTGCATAGCAACATTTCACTCATGACATACTAATTAACATGTCAAACATGTCAAACATAACGTGTCTAACACTAATTACCACGCCCCACCGGTACACTAACTAACTTGTCAAACACTAATTAATTACCACACGCCACCGGTAAGGTCAAAGGTCAACTATGACGTCATGTAGCGCGACGCCATAAAGTATACCGTTTTTGACCCCCTATATTTCTCATGTGCGCACTTTATTTCTCACATGCTTTTGACTAAACCATTTACACATTCTTTTCTTTATTCAAATCTTTGAGTTGCCATTGCAATGTCTCAGCCACTATGCATATGATTTCAGCCTTGTTTAAATTCAGGTCTAATTGTCTCAGTAATCTATTCCTGAGGTATTCATTTTTCACGCCAGCATTACATTTATAGCCAGCCAACCTTACATTTATAGCCAGTCAATATTACATCTATAGCCAGCCAACCTCTCTCAGTTTACGACCACGCACGATTGCAGTTCACATCACAAACCACGTGTTTCATACTCAGTCAACTCGCACGCTCATACAATGTCAATACAACAACACAACATGTCTCTTACATTGGATGGGTCCCTTACAGAAAATGCATTTTATAGTATACGTCCTATCCAAGATAGAATACAAAATACACAAACAAATTGTGTAATGAAAACAATAAATTTGGTCTTTATTTTAAACTAACACGACAATAGACGTTTCGGCTAATGCCTTCGTCAGTACAATAACATAAAATATGTACTTACATACGGTATATTTAATTAAATTCTTAAAACATATTATATCATAAAATAATTTAAACTATTTATGTAAAATAAAATGAAAGGAAAAACAAAAACAAACAATGACACATGATAAGTATTTTTCAACTCATTTCGCGTTATTTCAGGAATTGTACATGTTTAGTATTTAAAACACATTTCATAATTAGAACAATACAAGCATAGGTTGTTTCCATAGTTTATTAATATAATAAAAAATATTTCGATGATAAACAAACCTGACGGTAAAAATTAATACAGAAACGTCTTACACTTACTGTCGTCTGATAATGAATGGAAACGATAAAAGGCGAAAATTCACTTCAAGCATTCCAAGGAACAAGAAGAATTCCGCCAGTATAGATACTAAGACATGTAGCCAACTCCCGACCATTGTTCTCTTAGCAATTTATAAGGAATTATGTGATGTTGACAGGGTTGCCATGGCTAAGGTAAAAATGTCTAATTATAAACAACACATCTATAATAATTATACAGGCACACGCACACACACACACACACATACACACACACACACACACATATTTATATACATTGTATTGATTTGACTTTCTTCGTTTACTTTAGCAATTGCTGTCTTCATGTAGGGTTCACTCAACTATGGTTTACACAATGTGTCCTGAGATTTTTTTTTAATCGATTTTTACGGTTAGATTCTATTTAAATTAAAGGACTTCCATTTTGTCAAGCCCCATGACGCGGACTACACGGACTTTTTTAAAGCTCTTTCAAATGTATTCCTATCTATCTGCATCATCAACATCACAGTGAGGGCCGTCCATAAAGTACGTCACGCTCCAGAGGGGGAGGGGGTTTAAGAAAGTATGACTGTTTGTGACAGTGGGGAGGGGGTCGGTCATGTGTGACGTCACGGTGTTTTATTATTAAATTTTAATTATTTTGTTAATTACAAAAATTGTGTTCAAAAGACTGAGGTACTTTGTGTGTGTGTGTGTGTGGGGGGGGGGTTCCTAGATTTGTGACAGCTTGTTACAGGGTGGAGGGGGGTAAAAAATGGTCAAAAATTGCAGTACGTACTTTATGGACGGCCTTTTGTCTTCATGTTTGCTTGGGTCAAAATATGAAGTTGGGAAAGTGAAATGGTGTTAGCCCTCTACTTTCCACTTGAGTGATTACTTGTTATTTAAAACTCTGGTGTTTTCCTTGCATGTTTCCAATCTATTGATTGCCCCTTGTATCGTCCTCTCAAGTGATTGATATGTATGCTATTTTCTGGGGATTTCGTTGTATTTTCAACTTGTATTGGTATTAAAAATTTTAATAAAGGTAATATATGTCAAGATCTATTGATTGATTTACCGTAGGTGCAAATATAGATTCAAATTGACAATGAAAAAACTATGTTTATTATTAAAAAAGACGCACACACACACATACTTATGTATATATATATATATATATATATATATATATATATATATATATATAAACATATTCAAATTTAAATTATGTGTAAATATTTCTTTTCTAACTGTTCCTTTTAATTTCCTTTTTACCGAAATTAAAACTTAGAGTAAATATAATTGTTTCTAAAATCTTCTATCCTTATATAATAAAAGACAATTTTCTTTGCTGTCATCGATAGCAATTGGTCCCTCACACTCCCACAGACTCCTACAGCCAATCATTGGAGGAGAAAAATTTAATCTTGTTTACTGATTGAACGACGTTCAAACGAGTTATTTTTGGTGCAGTATTTTTTTACCAAGAGTTTATTTTGAGTGGTGCGCGTTGAGATTTGTAGTAAAAACCTTTGCTTTTATGGGTTATTTATTATAACAATGGACAGACCGCGGTGTGGGGGAGGGGGGAGATAGGGTCTCTGGACAGACCGGTGGTGTGGGGGGGAGATAGGGTCTCTGGACAGACGTGGGTGGGTAATGTTGTTGTAACTGTAATGTATAGTATTTTTGACGTGATACACATGTATGGCTGGTCGAGACAGCGTGTCTCCCGACAAACTGCGGTGGAGGGGATGTAAGGTCTTGTAACAGACCGCGGTGTTGTTGGGGGGAGTTAGGGTGTCTTTACAGACCACGGTGTGGGGGGAGGTAGGGTCTCTGGAAAGACCGCGCTGTTGGGGGGTGGGAGGTATGGTCTCTGCACAGACCACGGTGTGGGGGTGGGGGGTAGCGTATCTTGACAGACTACGGTGTGGGGGGTTAGTGTCTCTGGACAGACCGCGGTGTGGGGGGAGGTAGGGTCGCTGGGAAGACGGGGCTGGGTAATTTGATGTACTACCATGAACTTCACAGGTCATCCTACAATTATTCCCGGGTCCTTAGAAGGGCTTTGTTGCTAGTATTATAATGAAAGGCAATTTTCTTTCCGGTCCTCGATAGCGAGTGGTCCCTCAAACTCCTACAGACTCAGCAGCCAATCACTAACGGAGAAAATTAAAATACATATTGAACAAATTTACGCGGACGTTCAAAACGAGTTTTTTTTGTGCAGTTTTTTTTTGTTACCATTCAGTACTGTGTTCCCATCTTGACCCGTGTCACTTCTGCTAATCAGTACTGTTAGTA
>CALYLW010002796.1:0-29342 GCA_944989445.1 Ampullaceana balthica | reverse complement strand
ACATTTGACTTCAATTTCTTTCCTATCCATAAGTATGTCGTATTTCAATCTCAACCTAGAAGTAGAAGAACTGAGAAAATATATCGGTATTTTTATGTACAACTCCATTGTACGCTTACTCAATGTTAGATTCTATTGGAATGCTGATTTGGAACTGAACTCTGCTATAAACTGTATGACCGTGAATCAATTTGAAAGAAATTGAAAATTCATTTATTTCAATTACACCATAAGCATTTGCCTCCCTTTTCACTATAAAATCAGACTTTATTGCATGATGTTGCAGATATGCAACACGTTGTTTTTGTGCAAATTACATATTTTAACTTTTGAAAATAATTTTGAGATGTATTATAATGAACAAAGAAATAATAAAGCATACTTTAATTTTTGTAATGATTTTTTTTAAAAAATCATGCATTTAAGGGTTAACTAGATTTAAGGAATTTTTTTTTCTTTTTAGATTCTTAAAATGTAGATGTTGTTTTTTTAAATACAATTTTACACACTTTTAGTGAGGACACCTATGGAACTTAATGCGGGTAGAGAGGTGTGAAGACATGACGGTCCTTTCGAAAAATTTCAACAAAATGTAACAAATAGATGTGTATAATAAAGAGAATACCGATGTGTTGATGTATCAATCTTAATATTTATTAAAACAACTTCAGTGAATTCAATATATAAAAAATGACAGAAGCAAAATCCACGTACGCTTAATTTTAAATAGCAATGTTGATAATATTATTTAGATTTAAAGAGCTTATATGCATGTCATTACTATAAAATACAAATTACTAATTCAATTATAAACATTAAGACTAGCGTTAAACTCTTTGACGAACAGGCCATCGCCTTTCTTTATCGAGGACGCAGATGTAATTAGTCCCGCCGTGTCTCAACATTATCAGTTGTTCATCAAACCAAAAATTTTAAAATACATAATAAACCATAGCCTCTAAATGTGTCATACTTGCTCTCCGTATATCCCTATTTGTCAGATGCCTAAAGGGAGGTACACATTTACAAATTTCCATACAAATATTTGATCAAAATGTGTTACATAACTATGGATAATTGCATCACAATTGCGTCACGCACTATTTTATTTGGCGAACTCATAATTTATTTTTAGCTATCTATACAGATTTTGAAAGTTGTGACAATAGCATATTTTTGATGGAAATTTGTACATGTGTACCGCCCTTAAGAATTTAAATTGAATAAAAAGAATATACCGCTTCAAGTATAGCATTAAATATTCAAGTGACAAATTATTTTCTTACAAAGTTTACCTTTCTTTTCTCTCTCTCTCTCTCTCTCTCTAACTCTCTGTCTCCCCTTTTCTCTATCTCTCTCTCTCTCTCTCTCTCTCCCTCTCTCTCTCTCTCTACAGCTTGGTATTTATAATGTAAATACTTCAAATCCTGCTTGTTTCATTATTTCACCATTTTTGTATTTGGTTTAAATTTATATTTAATTTAATTCAAACATAATATCAACACATTCAATTGTTTTAAATTTTCAAACGGTATCAATTTGTCCAACCTTTAGATCGTACAATTATGACTACAATAAAAATAAACAAACACCGACAATGACTCCAATTATTGACACTTGGACTTCATTCGCTTGGCTTGAGCTAGAAGAAAAATTATTGACAATAATACAATAGCTTGGTAATTTAACACATAAACAATATTTAAAGCTGATAAAATAATTGAGCTTTTTCTGGAGTTTATGCTGTTGAGATAATTTTCATGGAAATAATTAGGTGTATAAAAAGGAATTACGGACACTTCGACCCCGGAGGTTTCGACCCCGGACGGTTCGACCCTGCCATTTCGACCACAGGATGGTTCGACCCCAGCACGTTTCGACCCCGGACGATTCGACCCTGGGCGATTCGACCCCGGACAGTTCGACCACAGGACGTTTCGAGCCCAGGGTGTTTTGACCCGGGACGTTTCGACCCCTTCGTATCTACACCGTATATTTTTTAAATATATTTTTTAATATACTTTTTAAAAGTTATTATTTTTAAAAGTAAATTTTGGTATAAACATTTTTACATGTCATCCATTTACTAAAAATAATTTAGCTTAAAATTATTATCCATTTAACATTAAATACAGTTGGAAATTGTTATTGACAACCAGTCAATATTCAACGCGAATTCATGATTGTGATCAATGCGTCATTCCTCTGAGGTAGAAAGTCCTTCCAAACCAATCCAACTCCACCCCCCCCCCGCCTGTCCGATGTAATCGGACAAAACAAAGGTAATGTGGTCAGACAGTCCTTTCAAAAGGTGCCTACATTCTCTCTACCCCCACTTACTATATTTACCCTAGCCAGCACACGGCTTGCTGTGGTGGTCACTGAGTGTAGCCTTCGTAACACGGGATTATGAGACCCTCGGAGGAAATGTAAACAACAACGTATCGTTCAGTCCGGTCATACGGGTCCAGCAGCTTGAATGTTATTGTCTGCTAGGGGGCGGTATAAACTTTTGAATTTGATGAACTTTAAATACTGACAACTTTATACGTCTTATTAAAATCATTATTTCTGCTAGGGAGGTATATACGTGTTAAGCAACAAAAGAAACAGAATTGAATGCAAGGGCGCGGGTTTGTTATTGTTTCAGCGACTGCGTTCAGCATGTCGACTCTTAAAAAAGATTTTAAAAATAATAAATTTTAAAAAAATATTTTAAAAAAAAAGAAAAAATCAACTTTCGTTTGTTTTTGTTATCACGATGAAAACCTTTGAACGACTAAGTATAAACATTTTTAAAACCCAATAATAAATTAGCTCCTTTTTAGTTTTTTGTTTAGTTTGGGGTAGGAGTTTTTAATTTTTAATGGTTAATATACCAAAAAATTAAATTTTAAAAATATTTTTTTAAAAACCCATAGAATAAATATAATCATTTCACAATGTAGAAACGAGAGGGTCGAAACGTCCGGGGTCGAAACACCCTGGGGTCGAAAAGTCCTGTGGTCGAATTGTCCGGGGTCGAATCGCCCGAGGTGAATCGTCCGGGGTCGAACCGTCCGTGCTCGAACCGACCGGGGTCGAAACGTCCTGGTGTCGAACCGTCCTGTGGTCGAACTGGCAGGGTCGAACCGTCCGGGGTCGAATCGTCCGGTGTCGAAGTGTCCGACCACCGTTTAACTCATGAAAAATTAATAATAATAATAATAATAAATGATAATTTATAAAGCGGTGTATCCCTATACATGGAAATAGTAACATATATATAATATTAAATAAAAATTACTATCATTACACCCACATAAATGACAATACGTTACACATAAGCTACGTTAATCATTAAAAGAAATGTTGTTTTATACATTTTGAAATTAAATTTTGAAAATATGTTTCTTAAGTGCAGTCTTGAAGGACTTGGCAGTTGGAATACAACGGATGTGTAATGGTAGAGAATTCCATTATATTAGCTGCACAAAAAGAGAAAGACCGTTCGCCAAATCAATCTTGCAACGCACTATCAACAACTAATCGTCATTACGTCACGTTCAGTATATCAAGTCATATTCCCTCATGTTATGTCATAACTAAAATTGTGTTCAATAAAATGCGCTTCGCGCAACAGACTAGCCGAAATATTCACAGATCGGGAAAACCCCTTTAACCTACACTATTGTCCCTGACAACATCTGTAAATAGCATTCGTTATTTATGATAGTTTTCTTTAACGTGTGTGTGGGCTAAATTATTTGACAACTCCTATGGAAATAGCTAAGACAACAAAATGTAACCTATTGAACTATATATATATATTGTATTTACATTCGAGTTTATTGCGTTGTTCAATTATTTTGTAATATTATAATAATTACTATCTTAAATACTCCTTCGTTTTACGGTCATACGTTATGGATCCCATTTTAAAACCACCTATTACAAACCCGTTGCAAAATGGGACCCTGCTCATTATTTAGCAAATTTGCCTGATATGATACCATATTTACATATGATTAAAAAAAGCAAGTTGCAAAATGGATACCATTTTGTGAAATCCGTTTTCCCGGTATGATTGCATACTTTATTGTGATTACAACTTTCATTACGATTATTTGGCATTATGGAATACCTATCTTGCACTTTGTCGAATCCCTTTTCCTAATTTGATTACATATGTTGTTGGGATTACATACACAAGTATTTTTCATTTCAAAATAAGATATCAATTTACATTTATTCCATTTCCTTCATCTGTAATTATATACCCCAGGATAATTCCATAGCATAATGAGGTACCGTTCTGTTTTGATTCCTTTCCCCGATATGACATCATTAGCTCACAAAATCGTGTTCCCTGGTGGTGTACAACCCTTAGTTACATTTAATTAGTTAGATCCTCTTTCAGATTGGATTCTTTTCCATGTGAAATTCTATCTTCTTTATCTCACTTTTTCGTGATCAATTACATTTCACGTTGTACTATGAATGTATCTACACAATATAGCTATATTTCATTAAAACACTAGGTAACCATTACTTGTAAGCTACATCGTCATTTATGTTAAAATAAATAGCTTCAATCATAAATATTTTCTGGAAATAAAAAAAAATAAAAAAATAAACCCCCATCTTCCCACCATTTTTCAACTCACACACATCACAGAAACTTGTAATTACTAATTATTTGGCGTAGCAATATTCCCTAGAAATGAAATGCTTATAATCATTATTCCTTTAAATTTAAAATGGGACCCCAGCGGGGAAATAAGCGAACATGACATTTTAGATTATACCCGAATCAACTAAATAAATTGTTACATTCATAGCCGACAATTTTTGGGTTAATTCTTAAAACTCGTCTCATTAAAATAGGCTAAAAGTTAATGGATACTTTCAACAAATAAAATTTGGAATTCTGTCGAATATTTTTAAAACTTTTGAAAATATTTGGGGTAAAACTTTTAAATTTGTCCCATTAAAATAGGTTACAAAATAACGGATGCTTCGCAAAACTTTTCAATTTTCTATAATATTTTTTATTATAATTTTTCAAAGAAACCCAAGCCGCCTGCCCGTCACACATATGATTACAAGTTTATAGTGTTAAGGAATTACAAGTTTGCGTATGTATTCTTATTTCAGGTTGTAAAAATGTGTAGGTATTAACATTGTTTACTTCGGAATATCTTCAACAATATGTTTTCCAAAACTAAATAAAACATTTATATAATAACACATACTAGTGATGTAAAACATCCATCTATTTCCTGTTATATACTTCCATCGAGTAATTTAGTGAATTTTATTCGTATTCGTGAAATGTTGTCTAACATGACATTTTGAAGATACAATTGTAATAGAATGTTTAAAGAAACAAAAACGTAGCTAGAGTGTAACCTAGACAAATGAGGATAGATAAGGCCCAAGAAATACTTAGTAACATAAAGTTTGGTTGGTGGTCTATACAAGAAGAAATACCAGAAAAGAAAGGAAAATTTCCAGTAAGAGAACTTGCTCAATGATTGTAATTTGTCAGATACCATTAGTTCACCCTGAATCCAAAAGACTTAACGTTGTAGTTAAAATGACTAACCCATCCTGATATTTAATGATTAAATAAAATATATTAAAAACAATAATTGAGCTTTTTAAATTAAATACAACAGAGAAGTAAAACAAATTTCGATACATTTCAAATGGATTTTGTGAGTGGTCTGAGAATAGTAAAAATAAATAAAAAACTAGTTATACTTCAAGTTTAATTATTGAATTTTCGCATGTGCAACTTTGTTATTTTGTTCTCTCTGTTTATTCAGTTTCGTGCGTACTTTATCTGCAATTAGCAAAATTCACATACACACACACACACACACACACACACACACACATATATATATATATATATATATATATATATATATATATATATTAATTGAAAGAAGTAGAAAAAACAATATTTGCGAGTATGATTGGATCAAATTGCACACACTTCTTTCAAAACTATATTCAGGTACATTATTTATCATAATTAATACAGAATTCTAGTGACGAATATCTTTTGTAGAATTGATTGTGAAATCACATTCGTATCTCTGCTACCTACTCTCTACTCTCATTTCATTCTCACAATGTCATATTTCTCTCAATCAAAATATCACTTCTACTTTTCGTTTCAATACATTTCGTCAATATATTTCTCCTTTACTTAAGAATTTAATTAAATAATAGTAAGAATATTTATTATTATCTTTATAAGAATGTTTTGGAAAATGAAAATTATTCAAGTTCCACTAACTGATAATCAAAACCAAATCCAAAATGACGTACATGCCATTGATAAATCATCCCTCATTTCAGATTTATTATTACATGTATGAGTGATGAGTCATTTTATTGACATTAATAGTTTGAAATGAGACTTTATATAAATAGAACCTTTTACAAGTTTGCGAATAATTTCATGATTTGAAAATTAGTACATTTGATATATTAAATATAAGATTGAAAATAATTTTATTATTAAATTGTACGTATAACAACAAAAGCTAGTGTGTTTACAAAATATGTAAACAAAAAAAGAAATACTTTTTGAAATCTTTACCGGGAAACCAAATAATAAATTCAATTGTAGTGAATGAATACTACAAAATTCGACCCTTCAGCCCTTAATAATATATTTGTAGAACATGTATTTTTTAACTTGGAAAATATTGTTATTTATCTTTACACTATTTAAATATATATTAATCTTCTAAGTTGCTATGTTTAAACAGATTGAATAAAAAAAAACGTAATAAACCAAGTTTTTGACTATAAATCCTTTATGTAAGAGACATAAATAAAAGTATGTTCAATATCATACATAGCACGAGACAATCCAAAAAAAATGTAGTTATTTGTCGTAAAACATGTTTAATATAATGCGTACCGATCAGGAATATGATTATAATAGGAATTGTCTATAAAATACGCACATTATTGCGCGATAGGAAAGGTTGTTCCATATAATACGTACCACGACACAATAGTTAAAAAATAATTAACATGTTACATCGAGATACAAAAAGATAATCTAAAAATTCATTCATTTAATTATGGTACATTTAATTTATCTGAAATTTCGACACATCATTTTTATCATCAGCACGAGTCTGCCTGCAAAATTTCAGCTCGCTAGCTTACGACGAAGTGGGTTAAAAATCGATCCAAAGCTTTTTCAGCAGTTCCGACTGCCTCAAGCAGACACCAAGAGTTAAAATAAAGGATTTTTAAAAAACTCGTAAAAAACAAGTTTTTGACTATAGATCCTTTATGTACGAGACATAACTAAAAGAATGTTCATTATAATACGCAGCGCACGACAATCCAAAAATCCAAAAATTGTAGTTATGTCTCCTAAAACATATTTAATATAATACGCACCGATCGGGAATATATTTTTAAAAATTATCGTCCAGATAATACACACCAAATCATGCAACAGGAAAGTAATAAAAAGATCGTTCAATGTAATACGCACCGCAACACTCTATTTAAAAAAAACAACAACATGATACATATAGATAAATAACATAATATAAAAATTCAATAATTTAATTACAGTACATGTGATCGATCTGAAATTTTGATACATCACTTTTATCATCAGCACAAAACTGCCTGCACAATTTCAGCTTGCTAGCTTACGAGGAAGTTGGTTAAAATCGATCCAGAGTTTTTTCGACAAACAAGAAAACAAGCAAGGGCTCAAACAGACACCACAAGTTAATATAAAGGATTTAAAAAAAGATAAGTAATTTTTTGAGAAAGAGGATCAAGACGGCTGCTTCGTAACCCTTCGGGTAAATCCGAAATTTATGACATATTCAACTACAGGTGTAATTGCCGTGTAAGAAGTTTATGTTGTGTGTAGGGTTTGGCTGACTTAGTAAAAAGTGCTTGTGGGTAAGTCAACATTTTTTAGAAATATTTTCAGCCTTTCAGACCTTTAATCTAACTGATATTATACATTTTTAACATGTGATAAAACTCCATAAATATAAATCTGAAACAAGTAATATAAAGAAATATTTTAAGTTACAAAACCATCAATGTACATGTCATTTATTATGAAAAAATGTATACTATGTAAGAAATTTAGACTAAAAGTTATGTAAAATTCTCTGAAAGAGAGTAGCTTAAATTATATATATATATATATATATATATATATATATATATATATATTATATATATATATATATATATATATGTATATATATATATATATATATATATATAATATATATATATATATATATATATATATATATATATATATATATATACATATATATAAAGTGTGTTTGTGTTTTTTGCTGTTGTTTTTTTGTGTATATGTATATATCAATACACTTATGTATTTCATTATTTATAATTTCACATTTGCAAATAAATGTTTTATAGTCATTTCCTTCTTGCAGGTGTACGTTGTTTCATATTTTTGAAAGAATGGCAACATTAACAGGAGTTAAATTGTTCATTGCTATAATACATTTTTGTGCTGGTATGTAACTTGATTCTTGTAAAAATTGCAATATCTTTTCTACGTAATGTTTCTTTAACGAAATGCGGTTATAATTAATATTTTGTGTATTGCAATATTCGTATAGCATGCCTTGTTTTTATTAAATAATTGGAAAAATTCAAGAATACAACGTATTTTCAAATATATATATTATACACACACACACACATATATATATATATATATATATATATATATATATATATTATATATTGAAAATGCACATGCCTACTAGGAAAGTTTTATAAAAAAATATTACATACATACACATAATACTATTTTTAAAAGTACCCCATTTGTTTTTTCCACAGTGCTTTCTTATGCAGACTGGGCACTAATTGGACAATCGCATAATTTCGTGTGTTCGGTAGCTACCGTACGAAATTCTGTTACTATTTCATGGAGAAATGCAATCTTAAATACAATGTTCTTGTGTGACTCTTTTATCTCAAGATGTGACCCTTCATTTGATGCCCTTCTAGATCGGTATATGGTAAATATAACATCGAAGAATTCAAGCTACACATCTGTTTTCACAATAAAATCAGTCGCGATATCTCATCATAACACAACTTGGTACTGCAACGTTGATATAGGCATCGGGCTGCCAACCATAGCACAGTATAATCTGTTTGTTTTTGGTGAGCTGATGTTTTTTTTTGTTTTTTTTTCATTTACTTCTAAACAATTAAGAGTAACACAGTTGTTTTATGTAACGTACAACAACAAACATGTAAATATTGGTCTATCTCTTACTAATGTAGTTTAAAATATTGGCCTAATGTTAAACCTGTCAAATGTCATAGCAATGATTAGTTCTACAGCCTGATTGGAAGTACACATAATTTAAATGATAAAACTGCTCCAAGAGGTATACAAAAACCTAAATGAAACTAATGTTTCGATAATCCTTGATTATAGTGCATATTGCATTTTAATGATGTCAATAGTTTATAATTTTATGAAAATTAATTGTATACATTAATAAGACACATAAATCTATAATATTTATTCTGTTTTTTTTATATTTTAAATTGTTAACTCATAAATCTCCATTTCAGCGCCCCCAATGAGCCCATTGTGTTCAAATATAACATTGGTTGATGACATCAATATTAATATAGTTTGTTACACTGATGTGATTTTCCCAGAAGCATTGTGCATATTTTACATCAAAACAAATGTAAGTAGTTTTCATCATGGGTATAATCATACGAAATATTTATAACTGTCAGCTCTACAGAACTCCCTCGAAAAAAAAAGAAATTAAACAAAGAGAGGAAAGAAAGAATCTTTGGCGTGGATTTGTATTATTTATAATACGGAAGACCAATATTTTCTACCTAGTTTAATGTATGTGATATACATATTTATCTCTGTATATATCATGTAGAGAAACGTACCATTTACTGTCTTTTTATTAAATTTGGGAGTTAATTTGATACATTATCATTACAGTTAGCGCTAACAAGTTCATTGTACACTAATTACTTTCAAATTTAAATAATTATGAAAAACATTCTTGAGAAACAGTAAATTAATTGTTTAAAACGCTTCAATACGTGTAAACTAGTCTTAAGAATGCTTGGAGTTAGTATCAAAACTCAAAAACAAGTTTTAGACCCTAATGATAATGTGACAGTTAACTTTAATAAATGACGTTTTGAAAATTCGATGTAACAAATACATTTTTTTTACAAACACTTCACTTATAAAGTGTTAAGAAATTTGAGGCATATTCAATTTTAAAACACTATCATACTGAGAGGCCTTTAGGATAAACAGTATATAAGGACTATATGATTCAATTTTTTAATAAACTTAAATTACCTTAAAGAATTGATTTTCCATAATTTATGTAAAATTTTACATGTTTTAAAAAAAAATAACACATAGAAAACAAATAACTAAACATACAAATTAGCACCAAAAAACTATTTGACGTTGTTATAACTACATAAAAGAAAATCATCTTTGGTTGTAAATTAGTCTTTCACTTTGTATATAATTTCCCCAAAGAATACAGGAGCTGTAGAGACTAAAAACGGATCCACAATATATAAAATCAATCCATCAAGCACTGAAGGATATATGAGAACAGTGTGTTCCTATACTTTACCGGCATCAGACCTAGGACCTGGATCTCATACAATTCATGTCGTTATGTATCCAAATATCACGTCACATATTACAGACGAAATAAAAAGGGCAAGCCCAGACACAAGTATTGTTCACATTGGTAAGCGTATATGTAGATAGCAAATTTTGTTATTTATACACACATATAATTAAGTAGGCTGATAATTTATGGAATATATATTATATATTTTTTACATACAAATCTAATATATAAATGTCAAACTAATAAATGTATTGTTTGATAAAAGACATTTTTTGTAAACATCAAAAATACCAACAATGCCACATTTTTGTTTGACTCATGTCTTTCCAATATTTCTGAACATCTCTCTGTCTCTTCACCCACCCGTCAGCTACGCTACTCTGCAGACGCACGCATTGTCTATGTTCCTAAAACACGCTGTGAAACATTTTGCGAAAGGACTTTCTGTTTTTATGCCCCAAAACAATGTCATTCTCAACCATTTCACATTCGCAGTATTACCACTACTACAATCTGTATAATTAAATACTTGTCGTATTTGCAACATCATGTCACTATTTTGTTATGTTTATTTTTAAAATGTTTTTTTGTTGTTGTTGTTGTTAATTGTGTATTGTGGATAAGAATGTTTTAATTTGAATGTATTTATAAGCAGTATAGGGGGTTGGTGATAGTTTCATTGCAAATGTAATCACAATTTGAATTAGTAATACATTGTCTCGAAACCAACGTACTGCTCGTTAGGTTTTCCTGAAGCTGTTCTCGCACCCGACTGTCAAGTTAACAACTACATCAAAGAAAACCAAAACAGCTCGTGTACTTGCTATGACAACAGCAATACATTTTTGCCAACACGTGTCACGTGGTCAAATGGATCTTGGCCAGATGGGATATTGTTTTTTCTTGCCAGACGTCCATCAGATGGTAAAAAAAAACGTCAATTCCTTGTTGTATACACCGAATTTAGAGTTGTAAACGGTTTCCTTTTTTAAATGTTATAAACTTACACTTGATGTAGGCACCCACAAACTCAATAAAAGACCTATTTTTAATGTTGATTACCCATAGCCAGAAAGGTGGGAGGGGTGTACGAATTCTAATCTAGTCAGGTGAACCAAAGGAATAGGTATTTTAAGCAGGTGTTTTCATGATATTGTTTGGGCTGGATTAAAAAAACGACCTTAACGTACGCAGTTGGCTTGGGTCCAATTATTTCTGGACGTGTGCCATAAGATCGGTGTCTGCGCTCTATCATATGACACTTTAATTTTTAAATTCTAAACTGCCAAAAAGGAGTCTTTTATTTTACTTTCGTCAGCAACGACTTATTAGCTGTATTTTTGTTTTATTTTCCTATTAGCTGTTTGGTTAATTATTCCATGCCTATTCCATGCATGTATGTATGTATGTATGTATGTATGTATGTATGTATGTATGTATGTATGTATGTATGTATGTATGTATGTATGTATGTATGTATGTATGTATGTATGTATGTATGTATGTATGTATGTATGTATGTATGTATGTATGTATGTATGTATGTATGTATGTATGTATGTATGTATGTATGTATGTATGTATGTATGTAGGTATGTATGTATGTATGTATGTATGTATGTATGTATGTATGTATGCATGCATGTATGTATGTATTTATGTATGTATGTATGTATGTATGTATGTATGTATGTATGTATGTATGTATGTATGTATGTTTTGTATTTATGTATGTATGTACGTATGTGTGTATGTGTGTGTATATGTATGTATGTATGTATGCATGTGTGTATGTATGTATGTATGTATGTATGTATGTATGTATGTATGTATGTATGTATGTATGTATGTATTTATGTATGTATGTATGTATTTATGTATGTATATATGATGATATGTATGTATGCACGTTTGTATTTATATTTATTATGTATCAATGAATGTACCTAAAGATATATGTATTTATGTAGGTATGTATGAATATATGTATGTATGTATGTATGTATGTATGTATGTATGTATGTATGTATGTATGTTTTGTATTTATGTATGTATGTACGTATGTGTGTATGTGTGTGTATATGTATGTATGTATGTATGTATGTATGTGTGTATGTATGTATGTATGTATGTATGTATGTATGTATGTATGTATGTATGTATGTATGTATGTATTTATGTATGTATGTATGTATTTATGTATGTATATATGATGATATGTATGTATGCACGTTTGTATTTATATTTATTATGTATCAATGAATGTACCTAAAAATATATGTATTTATGTAGGTATGTGTGTAGGTGTATATATTGTATGTATGTGTTTATGTGTGTATTATGGATAGATGAATTCATTCATGTATGTATGGTGTATGTAAATATGTAAGCATGTATGTATTTATTTAATGATGTGTGTATGAATGCATGAATGTTTTGTATTATATATATATATATATATATATATATATATATATTTATATATATATATATATGTATCATTTATATTTTTTTATTAAATCAATATATACTATGTAAGATGTCAGCGAAGCAAGAATGACGTATAGGAAAGTCTGCACACAAAAATGGGTTAAGTGGGAAAAAAAAGTTGAGAGGGAATATTTGCAAACAGAAATTGAGATGAGGGGAAAGTACCTAAAATAAAACAAAGGCTTTTTTGCAAGATGCCACATGTGTGAAAGTACGAGTGAATAATTAATCACGGATACACTTAAAGTACTAGTGAGATTTGCAGGAAGCCGTGAAGTATTACTGAATGAGTCAAATTATTTAAAAAAATAAAATGGAAAAGGCTTTGACATTTTTTTTAAAGTCCAAAATAAAGTCCTTTTTATTTTGTTTTTAACAAAAGATTATATGATACATTATTTTGAAACTTCAATATTTTAAAAAGTATTAATTTGCAATCCTTATAATATAATCCATTTTAAATAGTTGCTTTTAAAAGGAAAGTTTAGTATACTTTAATGAAACTACTGATTAACTTGTTCTTCTTCAGAGGGCACCATATTCTGTTGCACTATATCTAATAAGCTGAATTGGACAAAACAAATAACTTATAAACCAAACGTTGCTTGTAAGTACAAGTTTAAATCTGAATAAATACTAGTGTATAAGATAGTATACTATTATACTATTGTTTACGCTTTAAAATATTCATACTACTAGAAATATACCCGCTCCTTGTAGCGGGAGTGTGCTAACCCTTTTTACCAAGTATTAGTTGCTGGTTATTACAATTTTTATTTGCGAAGTTAAATTTCAGATTCATCTTTTAGTTAAAATCTTATGGGAAACATAGATATGCCATTTTAAGGAAAAAAATTAAATATAATTAAATATATTTAAGAAAAAAAAAGAGAGATAAAAAAACAACAGACACAATTATTTAATTTTTACCTTTTTACCACTTAATGTAGTACCTTTCAAAATTACCATACTATTTAAAAGGTATGATTGATTAAATAATGAATCTTGACGACCATATTAACTAATTTACTATTTCATTCCCACTTGTACTAAATAAACATAACTGATAGGTTTTCCGAAAGAGTTATACCACGCTCGTCACTAAAAAATTTCATATATAATTACGACACTGCATCGTAACACAATTGTAAGTAATACAATATTTGTAACCGCGATATGAGATAGATGACATATTATGGCACTATCCCATAAAAAGGCAAAACTACATAACTCATAGCGCCAATAAATAAAATTATAAATGTACTTTCTAAAATACTTTAAAAAAACAAACAAAAGCAGTCGTATTAAAATGATATCAAGAAAATGTGCACACCATATTTACACAATAAAAGATTATAGAAAGCTGGCCGCATAAAATAAAATCTTGTTATAAAGTAAATGTAATGGACCAAAATAACTCTTCCCTTTGACGCAGTCATAGTTGTTTTAACAGGGAAATAATATTTTAAAAATTTAATGTCTCTATATTGACGGTTTATATTTACGGTTTTTATGCAATGTGTACAATTTCAAAAATGAATCATTTTTTTTCCCTATTTCTGATAAGGCATCATATATTGTAAATTATATTCAATACACACACACACACACACACCAGATTTTGTTTCTGAAAAAAAATATATATCCACATTATTCAACCATCTGTTAACAAGCGCATGTGAAAAATGATTAAAAAGCAACTTTAGAAATGGCCTATGTTCAAAGGAATGAAAATAGCTTGTTCAATTCGCAATTTTATATTAATTAAGCGTTTTCAGGATCACTTTATTTAATTTAGTCAACTTCTGTTAATACGTTCGGTAGCGAAAGTTTATAATGTATAGTGTATATATAGCTTATGTAAACATTTTTAAAGTGTAAGTTTATTTGACACAGGCCATCGCTTTCCACATAAAATAAACTCGCTACATCTATGTTTTTTTAAAATTAAATGTCGAGTTATGAATTATATTTTTAAAAATTGCAATTTCATTTGCACATGTAAAATATTAATACAATACATAGTGGAAACATTGAAATAAAATAATTTAAACGCATATCTAATATATAAAGCTCAGTTGATGTTTGTATGTTTGTTTGTTGGTATCCATTAAAAAAAAGGCCACTGTTTTGTTGACATTTTTCCAAAAGATCTCTACCACTGTCGTCACTAAAAAAGCTCATATATATTTAGGACACTGCATCGTAACACAATTGTAATTAACACAATCTTTTCAAAAACGTCTATCAGATAAAGATAATATGGCACTACCTCCCCCACTCAAAGACAAAATCTACTTAACCCATAGCGCCAATAAATTAAATTATAAATGTTATATATGAAATATACTTTCTAAAATACTTGAAAGAAACTAAAGTAAAGCAGTGGTATTAAAAAGAATTCAAGAAAGTGTGCGCACCTATTTAGACAATAATAATAAATGGTTATAGAAGTATTCTGGCTTAATAATAATAAAAAGTCTGCTCATAACAACTGGACCAAAATAACTCTACTTTTGTAATCATCCATATACATAATTCCCGTCGGCAGTATGTATGTGTAGATGAAAAATATTTTTAGGTTATATTAGGTGGCACAGCGATCGATTTTGTATACAAATATTAAATGACGTCATAGTTTTATGCTTACATTTTAATTTTTGAAAAGGCAACGATGTAAAACGATGCAACGTGGACTGCATGGATTGTATAGAAATATTAAATTACGTCATTGTTTTATGCTTATATTTTATTTTTTTAAAAGAAGCGTACACGAAAATGTGCGCACCGTAATTAGACAATATAATTTTTTTTTAATGCGCACCGCTGAAAATAAAGCATTGGGGGAAAAAAATTCACCAAAAATAACTTGCTTTGAACGGTATTTGAACGTCCGCGTAAAGTTGTTCAATATAGAAATGAGGTTAAATTTTTCATTTTTTGTCTCTGCATTTTCCGATTATTTAATTTACGGCATTCGGGCAAAAGGGACAATTACAAAAAATAACTTAAAACCATCTCCGGGGTAAAAGGAACCGTCCTGCCAAATTTGGTCCCCGTCCGTCATTTGGTTTTTCCGTGGCTGTGTAACGAACAGAAAGTTGAAAAGTGAAACATACCGACATACAAACAACTAAGCTTTATATATTAGATATACATTATTATAAAGAAATAAAGAACAACAGGTATATATGCATTAAATTTAACTGTTATTATTGCTTATTGATTCGTGTTTACAAGGGATATTCTTCATTAAAAATAACATTTGAAAAATGTAAGCTTCAAATGTATTATAAATTAATTTTATGACTATTTGTAAACGTTCAGTGTCATTGAATCAAAGAGTAAATGTGAGTTTTATCTTTTAATCATAAATAAACATATGCGAAATTTGTTAATTATCAAAAGTATATAATAACCAATAAAAAATAAAAAAATGTATTGGCTTTTATAGCTGTGGTTGCATATCGTAAATATAAAACTTTTTTTTTAGATGGACCCAAGAGTGCCTTCATTACATTAACAAATGCTTACATTGACCTGTGTTATTTCAATGAAGCAAATATTTCCGGGATGTGTACCATTGATGACACTTATCCTGACTCCATGGTGACTATTTACGTCAGCAATACTCAAGTGAAGTATCCGCTCAAACTAAATAAACTCAGTTACCAGTTTGATCAATTCGTAACTGAAAGTGGAATATTCTATGTTTCGTGTCGTGCAGTTAATTCTCTTTTCAGAGATATTTTTACAGAGACAATAAAAGTTATAACAGTGAAAGGTAATTCAGAAATATTGGATCACATGAAATATAAGTATGGTACTTTTCCAAGTCTATGGCATGTTCCTAGCCTTCAATTAGAATTCGCTCAATGTTTGTTAGTTCTATGTCAAGTTCTCAAGTGAATTTAAAACAAATTGGGTAATTGTAAAAATCCAACAACCACCTTGATAATTGTTTTTAAAGGACCACCTGAAGCTCCACGGATATTTGCTGTGTCAGGAAACGCAATACATCTGACACAAGGAAATCAGCTGCAGGTCACAGAAGGAAACACAGACATTGTGTGTGAATCTAAAGGAGGATATCCGCTGTATAAAAATATAACACTTCTTTGTGGCACATCTGCTAAAGCTAATGAAGGTCAGTTGATTATTTTTTTTTAAATTAAAAAACATTGTTTTATACTGTTTAGGTTTTGTAAAATGCCGACGCAAATAATTGATAATCTTTAAAAATAATAATAAATAGTATAAATACATATTTAACTATTAATGAATAGTATAAATATTGTTGTTACTCTTGTTTAGAAACAGAGACCATAACGTTATCACTAAATGTCACACGTGACCTACAAGGAATAAATTGCAAATGTGTTGTATGGCACGAATCAAATTGTTTTCACAACATCATCACAGTGACTCTCAAAATGCCCGAAGGTACATTAAAATATTGTTGAATTTAAAAATATTTATTTCTTAAACTTTAAAAACAAATAACAGCTAAAATGTTAACTGATTATTTAATTATTTTCTTTTTTAAACCATCATTATTCATAGCAGTTAGTGGTTGCACTGCTTTATATGTGTTACATATGATCATTCAGCTATTAAAGAAGCATTATGTCAATGCAAAAACTTGTAAATAAATGTGGAGTTTTTGTATGGTTACCACCTTTTTTAAAATTATTACTTCATTCAAAAAAAAATAATTGATATATTTTGCAATTTTAATTTTTCTAGTGGAATTTTAAGTTTTAAAACAATTAATACTTTAATCATAAGATCATTTTTCTTATATTTAATATAGGGCTGCGGAAATTATCGATTAATCTCTAGATTAATCGTTAAAAATTGTATCGATTAAATATCGATTAAAATAATTTTAATCGATAAAAATTCGATTAAAATTTAAGAAAATATTTATAATATTTTTTTTAAATTTTAGTAATAAATAATAAATTATTAATAATACTTTATATATATTTTTTACGTACAAACATCTCCAGTGTAATATTAAAATTTATTTTATTAATGTATGTTGACCGGCAGACGTCAATTATAAAATGCCTGACAGCCAGAGCCGTCTTTACACCATTTTGGGCCCCCGGGCAAAAATATAGTGTTGGGCCCTTCCCCCGAAGGAATAAAAAATGAATATACATAATATATATAAATAAACATATTCCCATGGGGCCCATATGCTCGTGGGCCCCCGGGCAAATGCCCAACGGGCCTATGCGTTAAGACGGCCCTGCTGACAGCATCAGCGCAGTTAAATTTAAACATATAACTAGAAAGTTGAGCAAATATGTTGTTTTTAAGCTAACTGCGGATGGCAAAGTCGAAGATGGTGAAAACATTTTCTGTGTCCACTGTCATAAACAACTCTCTTCTAAAGGATCAAATACATCGCTGACGTACCACCTTCAGCACAAATCAAGTATCATCACATTGTCATGAAATTTAGTTCAAAATATTCTTACTTTTCAATGTCCGTGAGAAATGTTCAGTTTAATGACGTCATAAATTTCTATTTTTGGTTTTAATCGAAATTATCGATTAATTAATCGATAATTTTTCAAAAGTCAACGATTAAATTTAAATTAATTGATAACAGCCCTAATTTAATACTTTGAAGTGATGAAATATAAAATGTATGTTGGTCTGTCATCTCAAAATGTCATATTCCTTTTTTCTTTTTTTTTATAAATTTATACTTCAATATTATTTGTTTTGTTTTATGCTATTATTTGTAAATGTATTAGATTCCTATATTTATACATTAAAGGAGATGAAAACAAAAATGTAGATGCCATCGTTGGTGGAGTCATTGCTGCCATTATTGGTGCCGGGCTGATTGCATTAACATTGTTCATTATTAGACGGCGTTCTAGTAAGTAATAAAAAATATAAATATTTCAAAATGCACAAATAAACAATGTCTTTACAATAATTGTATTGTTTCAGTTGCTATTCTTTTAAAAAATTGCTTTAAAAATGTGCTGCTGGAAAAATATGAATACAACTTTGCCACAACGCTATACGGTATTAAATGTTTAAATATTTTTTATTATTAGTTCTAGTTTGGTCTCATTTAAAGTAATTGCGTTGTAGGTATTTAAAACCCATCTTTGGTCTCAAATATATTGACTTTTATGTTTGGTAATTTTTATTTACGTCTGGGATGTCTTTTGTGATATCCTCCTTTTTCTTCGCATTCTTTTTATTCATAGTAGCCTATCATTTATTTCAATTAAATTTTAGTGAAGACAATTACCAATTCTAAAATGTATCTGTCACAGGTTTAGATTTGGTTGGATAGAAATGTAATTGATATCTATGTAATGAGCTAATACACATTAATATATATTTTCCATATTTTAAATTAAACATTATTGACCACATTGTTTTAGGCATGCCTGCAGGAAATAACAAATCACTTTAATTAATTAGTATCTAAGATATGTAAACGCATTTAGAGAATCTTAAAATGGAGTTTTGGATTTATTGTAATGGAAATATATATTTCAGAACGATTCCAAAGACATTTAGAAGAAGCAAGTTTGAAGTAAGTTTATAATGTACTGTTAGTTGCTACTGATAAACGTATATTTAAAAAATACTTTTCAGGGGAAGGTTCCTTTGAAGATTAATCTGAAATATACAAATATAAATTTTTAATTTGCAATTTCATATCTTTTCTGTTTTTAGTAATTTGTGCCAATTCATGTAATAAATGTCCAGCTTTAAAATAAGATCATTGATAGTTTTAAAATATCGGATACATAACACATATCGTACAAATCATATTAAAATATGAAATTCTCTTGTCAATACCACGAAATAACTGATTATAAATTATTATTTTTTGTATAGTAATATTCATCCAAACTCAGACATTCAAGGTAAGGTAATTTTATTAAAATCAAGGTAAAAAACCAGAAACAACAACAAATAAATTAGTTTGAAAAACTATTAATACTAAATTTAAAATTAAAAAACGTTTTTTAAAAATAAATTTTTAATTTTTAAAAATAGTTTTAAGCGCAAAAGAGTGCTTTTAAAAATCGTTTTTTTTTATATAAATCACGCTTTTGCGCGTAAAAGAAGAAAATAAAAATGTTCTATGATTTCAGGTGAAATCAACTGCACATACAAGCGTGGGGCACTCATCATAACTCTCTATCATGTACAAGGCTGCGAAACATAAATACAAATTTGTATGAATATTAATAAACATTAAAAGTTTCACAACTTTGATCATATGCATGCAACTATCGTATTAATTAGATATATTTATCTACATGAAAAAGAATAGTTGCAAAGAGAAATAATTTGTGATCAGCGCCCCACGCTTTTATGTGCAGTGTATAGGTTCACAGATTTCACCTAAACTCATAGAAAAGTTTTATTTTCTTCTTTTACGCGCAAAAGCGTGTTTTTAAGAATATTTTTTTTAAAAATATATTTTTATTTTATTTTTTTAGTGCATTTTCTACATGTAAATAAAAGCGTGTCCTTTAAAAAAATTTTTATTAAAAAATTGTTATTCTTAAAATGTTGGTGTGAGAAACTGCATAATTGATAATTGGAATGCTTGAGAAATCGAAACTCCTGTTGGTCCTCTTGTATTATCATGTCAATTTAGATTGAGTTTCGTATTACTGAGCTGTTAAATACGGGGAATGTGGTCATCGTTGGCTGGGGTTAACTCCTGTGGCACGCACGTGGATGTAAACAATATCAGACGGATACAGATGCTTTATAGAGATAAAACTAAAAATGCATTAATTTAATTACGGTACATTCGTTCAATCTGAAAATTTAATACAATGCATTGCCATCTATGATCTATTTGTGGTAAATTTATTAGATCTCTAGGACCATCAAAAGTAGTATATTTTTACGTTTTAAGATTTGACGGATAGATCATGCAAAATACAGACAAAGTGACTTAAATAAAAGCCTGTAAAACCACAGTCTTGTGTAGTATCTTAAAATTATAGGTACAATACGATTTTTAATTTAAAAACTATTTATTGGTGTCCAACACAACATCTGTCCTACTGTGCAGTACAAGGTTTTGAAAAAAAAATATTAAGGGCATTATTTGTTTGATTCTTAAAATGCAACATTAGTTTTAAAACAAAATACTTGTGTTTTATGTGTATTAATTTTTTGACCCAATGAAAATCTGTAGTATTACTATTAACCTCAAAGAAGGTGCAGACTATATTATTCTCGAGAATGATCGACATGAACAACCCAACAACAACAGGTCTGACGATACTACTCGATTTGATGCAACTACGGACGATATTCAGGATAACAAATTGTCTAATAGTTTAGAAAACGATAGTGGTGGATATATCGAGCCCATAATGACAACATCAACATCAGAAGAAAACAAATATGGTAAAACGTTTCTAAATATAGATCGTAAAAAATTTCAAGTCTTACAATTAAAAACTGTATTCAAACAAATTGTATTTGTTTCTTTTACTAATTATTAATATTAATATCCATATCTCAAATGTATAACAATCTTTCTGAAACAAGCAGTTCTTCTTATTACAATTCAAGCACTCAAAGCCCTTTTTGGTGTTTTATAAGTTTCTAATAGTTTTCATAAAAAAAAATTAAAGTACTTGCCATCTACAAAAATAAAATCAAAACACTACTAATAATAATAATTATCGTATAACAGACTTAGAGAATGGAAGTCCGATTTTTTAAATGCAGAAAATAATATGAAACAGAATGTATAAGAATAGAATTAATCCTACCATGATGTAAAAACGTATAAGTGTAATTAAGTGTAATAAATTCAATTTTTATCTTAATTTACAGATAAGAAAATCCATTTTCAACCAGAGGAGCATGATTATGAGGAGATCGGTGGCGCCAACACACAAAACTCAATCAGATAAAATTAAATGGTTATTATATAATATATAAATTATAAATAAATTATACACTTTCTAAAATGTATCATTATATTATATAAACTATTTTATGAAAATTAAACATTTCAATATGTATATATACACGATTTTGTGTTCACTTGCCGTTCATTCGTATTTTTCCTTCACATATATCATATGATTCTTAGTGTCCTGGTCATCACGCCCACCTTGCACGCGGAAAGTCCGAACCCCAGGGGGAACACATTTTTAAAATTAATTTTTTAAAATATTTGTTTCTGCGCGTTCTTTCCCCCCTTTTTTCTAACAGGACTAAGGTTGTTAAACGATAATAGGATTTGATTCGGCCGGATTTATGAAGTGAAATCCGGCCAGAACCGAGGCTTGATTTGTAAAAATTCTCGGATTCCAGATTTGCCGGAGTCAGAGCTATAATTAATATATATTTTATCGCAAACCCGGCAAGCCGGATTTGGCCGGTTTTATGAAGAACATTTCTGTAAGAGCCGGTTTTGTAAATATTGCCGAATTACGGATTTACCGGAGCCACAGACGAAATCCGGTACACCCATAATTTCTGTGAAGTCAGCTATAAAACGATAATTGGGTTAAAATACGAGTTGCATAATCGATAACCGGTTTGCATGAAATTAACAACCCTAAACATGACTAACCCTCGCTAGGGTCAGCCAATCACAGTTTATGTTTAAGAGAGGGTATTAATAAAGGGTGAGGGCGGGTAACAACAACCTTGTGCACATGTTTCCGTTTACTCGCTTTTTTTAAAATTGTCTTCGTGATGCTGTCTGTGTCCGTAATCTCATCCCCTGCCCGTTCTTTGCACTATCTATGATGAGCAACGCTGCGGCGTATGCTATGCCGCAGTTCGTTCTTGTATATAATATATTAGTAAATTAATTATTAGTAAATTTAATTTGTGTATGTCTTTTTTTGAAATAAACGAAAATTGATTTTTTCCCCCTAAATATGTCCGTTAATGTACCTTTTTTATAAACTGTTCTTGCAGATTGATTTTTTTATTGAAAAAAAAACATATAATATGATACATACTAATTAGACAAGTGATGTTTTGAATACAAGAAAACATTTAAGATTAAGATATTTTAAAATTTCAAAGACATTTCAACGGGGAATTGAAAGGAATATAAAACAGTAGTGTGTTTAAATATCAAATTTTCTTGGAAATGTCTCCCAGTAATGCCAATAAAATACCATATCATTTGATTTGTCGTAAAATGGATATTTTAGCATACTTTTAATTTCTGCATGTTCGGCAAGAAAATGATAATGATTGTCTGTCTTTTTGCTGGATGAACTACTTTTTAATCGTCCTTTGTTTACTATTTTTTTAAAACGTTGATAGGTTTTAACTATTCTATTGCTATACTTGAAAACTTTAAAATTTCACCATCCTTTGATCTCTGTGTATGACCCTATCTGTTGCGTTTCAAAACAATACGCTTCAAAACTCTTTCTTTTTCTCTCACTGTCAATCTTACGGTTCTCTCTCTATCTCTCTTTCTCTCTCTCTCACTCTCTCTTTATCTGTATGTCTCAATTTCTCTCATTTTCTATTGTCTAATCTCTCTTTGTCTCTATTTAAAGTATCCAAATTTTATAATTTTAAAACGGTACATCTCTTTCTGTTAAAAAAATATATCATTTTAAAAATTAAGAGATTTAATTGTGTACATATGATTTATTTAGATTTTATATGACAATAGCATTATTGACAATAATAACAAACACCACAGGAATAAGAAGGACTCAAACTCCAACGTTTGGCCCTTCGACAGCTTGGCTTGAGCTAGAAGATTGAAATATTAAGAACATCTTTTTAAAATAACACATTTTCAATTTCTACTAGAATAATCTTATCAAGAACTGATATTCTTACATTTAACACGATGCTATAACTTTTAAAATTATTAAATAAATTATTTTGCTCTGGATGTAAAAATATGAAATGAAAACTGTAGATTTTGGTAGGAACGTTAGTCTATATCTTTTAAATATGTGTATTACTAATTTTGTAAATTTATTTATTTTTGTGTTTTGTAAAATACCACTTTAAATACAATAATTAGCTTTTAGGAACTTATCGTTAAGATATAAAATTGAATACTTTTTACCTGTCGTGATTTGGCAAGTGAATGACTTTACAGCCCCTCCACAAACAGAGTATGTGAATGTAAAGTTGTGTGGTGAGTGGGAAGTTAAGCTGCTAGCAACTGTATACCTTGCATTGGCTTCACTTTTTATTAAGTCGATGTTGTCTAAAGCAATTGTTACGTCACAAGGACTGGGGGAGTTCTGACAATGAACAGTAATAACTGATCCTTCTGTAACTGTTGCTGGGCACGTCACAAGGGCGTCATTGAGAGTCAAGCTGGTTGTAACATTGTCCACATCTAGCAGAATATTTTACTGTGTCAATCTCTTTTATTATGTAAATTTTTGTTATAAATTATTTAATAATAATGTTCCTCTACATGTTTTTTCTTCTTCTTTTAATATACACATGAATTTAACAACAGAAAGTACACTTCCAATAATTGTAATCAAGTATTAACAAATGAATTGGTGAAAAGAACAATGATATGCTTATAGACTCAAAGCTTCCACCTATGCGTGTCTGCATATCATACTCTATCTCTTTCTCTCTTCTTTCTCTATCTCTCTATCTCTTTCTGTCTCACACACATACACGCCAAAACAAAAACGGAATCGGAATTTCTATTTGGAAAGCATCATGCTTCAAATTAATTAAATGCTTACCATAGACACTGGGTAATTGTTGAATTCCATCGCTAAAAATATCTCCCCACTGAATCCTTATTTTAGCATTGCTAAATGTAAGTTCTGCTGATCTGTTTAGAATAATTTCATAGATGTTCCCTTTCGCTACAGCACAATAGCAGGCTTGAGTATTTGGACTTATACAAGATCGTATACTTGCAAAGCATAACTGAAAAAAATATAATTGTGTTAAAAAATTAATGAATTAGAATTATAAATTATTTTATTGCACAATATGTTTTAGCAGTAATAGCAATGCCTTGTCACACCAAGAAAACATAATGCAATTACAAGTAGGATGGTTCATTAAATGAATGGTAAATGGAAAATAAAGATTTCAATTTTAGTTTCTGGACAAACCAATTATATCTGTTTATCCTTTAATTTTGAGTCTCTCATCGTAAAAAAAAACAAATAAAAAAAAACCGTAAAAAAACAAGTTTTTGACTATAAATCCTTTATGTACGAGAAGTAACTAAACGAATGTTCATTATAATACGCAGCGCAAGACCATCCAAAAATACAAAATTGCAGTTGTGTCGTAAAACATGTTTAATATAATGCGCACCGATCAGGAATATGTTTATAAAAAGTGTTGTCAATAAAATACGCACCTTATTGTGCGACAGAAAGGTTGTTCAATATAATACGCACCGCGACGCTCTATCTCAAAAAATAGCATGATACATAGGAATAAATAACATAATCTAAAAAATCAATAATTTAATTACGGTACATGCGATCAATCTGAAATTTTGATACATTGTTTTTATCATCTGTACAAAACTGCCTGCAAAATTTCAGCTCGCTAGCTTATGAGCAAGTGGGTTAAAAAGCGATCGAAAGTTTTGGCGACAAGCAATCCATCAATCAAGGGTGCAGACACCACGAGTTAATATAAAGGATTTAAAAACTTTTGCGTTGTGTAATCATATCCTGCGTTACTTAATCGATTAATGTTCAAGTGCCCTATTGAAAGGTATAAACATGTATTGAACATGTATTCCTACTAATTTTTGAAGCGTTTTACTGTTTCATTTTGTGGTCTTCTGTTGCAATATAGGGTATACATGAAACATTAAGCATAGAACATTGCCTTATTTGTCTTAAGTTCAAGACATTTGCAGAAGAGGTGTTGGTTTTGTTCAGCCTTGACCTATTGACTAATGAACAGCTAGTTGTTTAAATTATTTCCAACTGCTATACGCGACAATTTGAGAAGTGTCTACCATAGTCCAACATCTTTATTTGTTAACGTCGCCTATGAATGGAACTTTCAAGAAAGGGCGAACAAATTTTAAAATTACTTTGCATCAGTTTGAGCTTGGCAATTTATATGTAGCTACCGAATCAAGGACCCGCTATCTTCTTTTTATTATTTTTTGTTGTTGAAACATTATATTATATGCATTTTGTATTCTTAATTTAAAAATAAAAGATATGTTTCTTAAGTGGAATGCTTTTATTTTATAACGGATACCTACATATCCCAAAGTATCACGTAACACCTATATTTTCGCTCTGGCTGCAATAGTTCTATTAGTGGTCGTAACATTCATTCCCCAAATGCATATAATCAGAATTTTTTTTAAAAAGTATGTTCACATATTTCCTTTAAAAAATAATTCTTTGTTATTCTGTAAAACTCTATTTTTCTAGAAGTTTATGAAAGGTATGCAATAAAATATGAAAACGTTCCATACATGATACCTTTATTAAACATAAAAATAATGCATACATAAAATACAGTAGAGGAATATCTTTCGAAAAAAAAACCACAACAATGACTTACATCAAGAAAAGCATCTGAGGACTTTGTTTGTACTTGAAACATTACCAAATTTGATGATTTGTATCCAGTTGTGGCATCAACTATTCCTCGAAAACTAAAGAAGTCAATACCATGTCTTAGTCCACTCGAACAACCAGAAGTGATTTCAGATGCATTTATATACAGCTTCTGGCCATAAACTTCTGTTATGTCAAATAAGAAAGAAAAAAAATTAAATTCTTTGTTATAACCATTATTTTTACAGAATGAAATAATATTCTTTTAAAAAATACCATTTGGTTTCAGAATTACTTAATATACTCTTCTTTCTCCGCAGCTATTTTTTCTTCCTTTAGAACAATAGGATATATCACCCCATTGACTCCCCAGCAATCCTAATAGTATAGAATTCTAACCTTTACTAAAACATAGAAGTAAACCACACATGGTTATTATGGTGTATGCTTTGATGACATGAGCTCCTTGTGTAGCCATAATTTCTGAAAGGAAAACACATTGCATTTTTAGTTTATCTATATAAAACTATATGTAGAAGTCGCTATTGTTTACATTTTACGGGTGACTTGACTTCACGCCAGCAATCGGTGAACACATCTCGTGTTTTAACCAGGTGTACCGGCGTGCTTTTGTTTACATTTTACGTGTCACGCTGAGCTCGGTCCAGCGATAGGTGACCAGACCTTTCCCCTCTCCAACCCGCCCAACCCCCAGTGGTTATAAATCAAAGGGAAGTTAAGACAGATTCAGTCTGTAAATGTTTGTCGCGTTTAAACATAATCAATACTTTTAGCTATGTCTCATATATATGGGATTTATAGTCAAAAACTTTGTTTTAACGGGTTTGTTTTATTTTACCTCTATTTTTTTTATACCAAACTCCTTATAAGCGCCCGCTCAACGTTTTATACCATGGTGATGTGTTCACGTGGTGGAACTCATGGATGTCAACAAAGCAGATGGGTACCGATGCTAATGTAAAGATAAACTAAAAATGCAATAATTTCAATACTGTACATTCGATCGATCTGACATTTTGATACAATGCATTGTCATCCAAGATATATCTGTAGTAAAATTTTAAGATCTCTAGGACCATCAGAAGTGGTTTAATTTTACGTTTCAAGATTTGATGGAAGGATGGATGGATGGATGGATACAACATACAAACAGTGTGACTTAAATAAAAGCGTGTAAATAAGTAAAATGTAAATAAAATCTTTTTTTAAAAAAAGGACACACTTTTATTTACACACATTTACAGACTGAAACGCGCTGATCTCCCCTGCCCTTGATTTAAACACGGGAGTTTGGTAAACGAGGGCTGTACACTCTAAATAGTGATAAATAGAGATACACTTAAAATTGATCAATGTAATTAAGGTACATTTGATCGATCTGAAATTTTGATACAATGCATTGTAATCAAAGATCTATATGTGGTTAAATTTTGAGATCTCTAGGACCATCAGAATCGGTTAAATTTTGAGTTTCAAGATTTGAATGAAGGATAGATGGATGGATACAACATACAAACAGTGTGACTTAAATAAAAGCGTGTAAAAATAGAGGATAGGATAATAAAGAGCAAAGTAGTAATAGAACATTCGACAAGTAATTCTAACATAAAAATGCAACATAGAGATAATCTAATATATTCCTCAGATATATATAGTGATTACAATAATTATTTCTACCTTAAGCAAGAATAAACACATACACATTTTGTTCTTTAAGTCTGGATTTCAGGCATACAAAGGGTTGTCTGAGGAAACCAGGATAACAAATACTCTATCAAAATTTAAGCTCTAATGGAAATGCAAGACTAAAGACTAGAAATTTAAAAAATGATTAAGCGCTGGACACAATAAAACTTATAGAATGAGCGTTTGTAATAGATACGCTTAGATTAGATATATAATTTCTGTTCTAATGTGAACCCATTAATTTTAGTTGCCTACCTGGAAAGCGACTTCGTTAAAACTTAATGTATTTTGCTCTTATGTTTATTGCCAAACGGTTTTTCCAATTTCACTTTCTTTCCACCTTTCCCAATTAAAAAAAACAACAAGCTTGTTTTTATAATTTTTTTTCCATATATAAGTTTAAATTATATACACTTGAATAGAGTTGAAAATTTATATTCAGGGGATTTTAACTAAGTAATAATTAATTGCCTGAATAAATAATGCTCAATGCCCAAATGAGCCCCAACTCACAATAGAATAATGGAGCCCCTTAAAAGTTAAAGATAATTGTTGCTATCTAAATATAGAAAGCTCAGTATGATTGTTTATATCATAACAGAAATGAGACTGTCGGTCATGTGCGAATAAAAAAAAGCTATTTTAAAATAAAATACAAAAATACACAAACAACAATTGAGCCAAGGATAAGAACAACAATAAAAGTTGAGAATATATTTTAAAAATTAAAAAAAAAAAAAAACGACCATTATATAATAATAACAAATATATAATTAATATAAGCGTTTCCTGTCTCTATTATATCGCCTACAAACAGTACAATCACTCATAAATACTTACCATACATACAGTAGTAATGAAAATTCTTAAAAAAAACATATTAATATCATAATATAATTATGTAAAAATAAAAAAAAAGAAAAAG
>CALYLW010002795.1:0-34422 GCA_944989445.1 Ampullaceana balthica | reverse complement strand
TACGACCATCGGTCATGGGACTTAATTTTATATCAAAGTGGCAACAAATTACGTAAGGAAAAGTATCAACTATATTTAGGGTTACCATACGTCCGGGTTTCCCCGGACACGTCCGCTTTTTATGTCCCTGCCCGGGCTGCTTTCCAGAAAAATGGCTTTTGTCCGGGTTTTTCTCCGTCTCAAGTAAACTACCTGCTGTGATCTATGATCCCTAACTCAATTTGCTCAAATGCAGATAATTTTTATGATAAGATACTTAGTACTGTTTGGTAATCTTCAGTAATTTAGTTACTAACTTACTTTTCTTTTAAGTCAGCTAGTGTGGTGCACTGAACACACAGTTATTACACGTTTATAATTAAATAATTAAATATGAACAATATTTTATGTAGTGTAACTTTAATTTTATTGACACAACACGTAATACAGTTTGATCCTTTTAAGTCGAGCTTCGTTATTGTGTGAAATCGGTTAGGTCGCTGTAATTCCATGGCTTCCAAATTTTGTGACTTAACACTGTTACTAACAGAAATAAATAATACGTACATGTAATTAGATGTTTTTGTCATCCTTTATTATCGATCAATAAGTTACAAAGAAATATGTGCTTAGTGACGATAAATCCGAGACTCATCTAAGTCGCGATTCCATTAGTATGGAACCGAACGACCGCATTTTAACGGGGTCGCACTATATTGGCCATATTTGATAAAAAATTTAGTGTCCTCTCTTTCATTCTGACAATTATGGTAATCCTAACTATACTAGAATGAAGGAGAAAATAGTCTTATTTGGAAGGGGTTTTTTAGTATATTTTTGGCTTAAAAAAAAGGGGGGGGGGAATCATGTATGTAACTACTAAAGTAAGGGTTAAAAATGGTTAAACTAAATTTACTATAAATTTCTACTTTTAACTGCAATTTTGATTAAGCCAGACAGAAAAAAAAATTACAACGAGCAACGGTAGTAAATATCACAATAACTAAAATAACCATTGTCATAGTAACTTTCACAGCCTTCATCAGGAAATATCCTTGTCATAGTAACTTTCACAGCCTTCATCAGGAAATATCATTGTCATAGTAACTTTCACAGCCTTCATCAGGAAATATCATTGTCATAGTAACTTTCACAGCCTTCATCAGGAAATATCGTTGTCATAGTAACTTTCACAGCCTTCATCAGGAAATATCATTGTCATAGTAAATTTCACAGCCTTCATCAGGAAATATCATTGTCATAGTAACTTTCACAGCCTTCATCAGGAAATATCATTGTCATAGTAACTTTCACAGCCTTCATCAGGAAATATCCTTTTAATTAAGTAATAAAAGATCGAGTTGAATTCATATTAAATTACCATGAGTCCAATAACTGGAAATGAAGCCTCTGTTGGAGGTTGGTCCCTTGGCAATAAAGGATACTGTTAATGTATTTCCAGCTGAACGGACAAACGTGTTTGATAGTTCAGTCTCATTCTTTAGGTCACTGTATGTTCCGATGCAAAAATCTTCGTGCAAAATCTGACCATTGTAAATCTTGACAGTGTCTCCAACTTTCAAGTCTAAAAATCTAAATCTGAAATAGAAGTATTCACATTAAACAGAATTGACATTTAAAAAGATGTTGGCTTTTATTCGACTTCATCAAGCAGAAACTTAAAAGACTAAGACATGGCGTTTGGCGGATTTTTTTTTCTGTCTTCCATTTAAAGTTGAGTTGAAATTAAGCAAATAAATTCTTGTACAGGTTTTAACTAATTTTGAATGAAATTTTACCTGACACCCACAACTTGTCCTGTTGGTGCATGAATATACCAAAAGCATTTTGAATTATTTGGGTAGTTGTCAGGGTAGTTAGGTGAGGTGATAACTCCAGATGGAAAACCTAGATTGCCACCGCATTCTGAGTGTAACAGACATTGTGGATATATAAAAAATATATAACACTTTTATCCATAAGTTGTGTTTAACTGTTCTTCAATTAAAATATGTTGCATTAAATAAATTATCATTTTAAAAATAATCATAAGCATTTAATTATTTTGGAAATCTTAAATTGCTGGGGAAAAGGTTGCGTTAAAATTAGCGCTATAATAAATAATTTAGTCTAGTAAAATTAAAGCTTCAGCGTCAATGTGCACTACATTTATTGTAATGAAATTTGCAGGATTGGAAATACTGTAAATATAAGGCATTGGTTTTTTGGGCGCACATACTCGTAGTATTTGGTTATGTAGTTTGAAACTTTGGCACCAAAGACTACACGATGAAATGTATTTCAGTTGAATATAAATGTTTTAATTTTGTTCATGAAATATGAAAGCATATCTTTTTCACGCCTGTTTCTTTGTGATTGTCATTGTTAAACAATTTCATTTGTGTCCAGTAGCTATAATTAATTACCTGTGTGAAAATGTAATTCAGCGCCACTACTGCATGCATAGTAAAAAGAAAATAGGACAATAAAGTTGACTCCGATCATTTTAAAACCCTTGCCTTTTTTGTTGAAACTGATCAATGATTACACAAGTTCACTTAACCTAAAAATAAGAAACAATAAAAAAAATAACGTTTAAAATGAATTCGCTAAAACTATGTGCGAGTTTTAACATATCAAATTACAGGTAGCTACCGCTTTAAATAAAATAAATGAAAAATTGAGCTTAAAATTTTATTTTATTTTAAATTGTCAGAGTATTTGATAATAAAATTTTAACTGGTTTTACGCTTATCATATTGCAACTTAATATATATTCCAAAAATTGCATATCCTTAAGATTAAGATTTTAGAATCTGCAATGAAAACAGGGCGTGGGACTGCTTTCTATGGAGGAAGACTGCGACCTAAGTATGCCAAAGATATTCTGCGAAGTCGAAATGCACTCTAGGAAAACATACTGCGTTTATGGGAAACATACTGTGCTTTATTTAAGACTGTGTTATTGAGTGGCGGACTATGATTTAGGTGTGTAGACTGCGTTCTGGGGAATCAATCTGAGTTCTAGGTGTGCAAACTCTTTTCTGGTATGGTAGACTGTGCTCAACGCAAGAATGTTGCGTTCTATGGAAGCAGACTGCGTTCTGGGGTAGTGATTGCGTTTTAGCGTGATGACCGCCTTCTCGGTTGGCAGACTGCGTTCTAGGATGGTGACTGCGTTCTAAGTTAGCAGTCTGCGTTCTATGGTAGTGATTGCGTTCTATATTTTCAGACTGCTTATACTACTAGCTACCAACCAGATTTAAAGAAACTTGCTAGTTCAAAGGCTTCTTACCAAAATCATAACAATTAACGTTCATGGTGAGTCTTATGCAACGTGTTTCTATTCATAAATGTTTATGTTTTAATGTTTGTTAATTGAGTAGCTTTAATGCATATATTTCTTCAACATATTGTTATGATTAAAACAATTGAAATGTTCAAGTCTTTGAAATAAAATCATATATAATTTTGAAAAAGGAACCACCAAAGGAATTTTTCATTGCGAGTGAGGACCAATGTTCCATCTAAGGTTCGCTGGTCCGTGTGCCAAAAGAAAACCTCGTGTGCAAAGTTGCACAACATCCATTTAGTGTGAAATATTTTAACAAAAATTTGATGCGCTGTAATTCTAAACTGCTGCGCGGCGAAAGTCAGATATATGCGCAGTCGCGCAGCTTAAAGGGAACATTGGCGGGAACAGGAGCTATAATGTCTCAATGCGGCTCTAAAAAATTTTGAACATTAATAAAATGGCTTTCACTTATTGCAGGTCTGGCCACCCCTGCTCTAGATAGTGATAAAGTTTTTATTTTCACTTTTTCCTTAGTTTGTAATGCCTGTCAATTTGGCTGATAGTTTAATTTGAGCATTCGATAAGACTTTCCCATTACTATTTTCGCTATTTAAATTCATTTTTAAGGGAACAAAGCTTAACCCTTTCTTATTTAAAAAATATAATTTCGAAAGAATGTCTCTCTTTATAAATATTTACGTTGTACAATACTGTGTATACCTTCTTCAAATTCGAAGCTAAATAATTTGAACTATATTTACTATAAATTTCCACGTTTAACTGCATTTTTTATTTAACGAGAAAGGAAAAAAACATTGCCTTGTCTTCAACAAGCAACGGTAGTAGCTATCTCAATAACTACAATGGCCATTGTAAATTTAATTGTACCTTTCACAGCTGTCATCATGAGGTCTCCTTTTAATTAAGTTATCTTCTAAAACTAAATTTCCGAAACTCAAAAACTCATACTTGATTAGGGATCGGAATGGGATATTAAACAAAACTACTCACCCTGGTCATCGTGAACAATTGTTGAGACGTTAAGGTTAGTAAGACGTGATAAAATGATCTCACAGAACTAGCGTCCAGGTCGCAGACCGTTGTGACAAGGGTCTAACCAGATATATGGATCGGAGAGCGCATGTATTGTCAACGTGGTGAAAGAAAAACACATCCGACCCTCCTCGTCGCTCAACAGTGATTAAATACAAACAAGTCTGGTCCATTAGTGTAGAGACAAGAACTACAATAACATTGGAAACTTTTTGTCAGTGTCGTAGCGACAGGGGGCAGTGGAGCATATTGTGACGAAATTTATGGAGTCAAACTCATCTTTGCACGGGAAAATGAAAACTCACTATCGTCTGACCCGAACACGTCAACAATGCAGCGACCCGACCTGATTAGGCATGCCCCAGAATCGTGCGACAGGTCACGGTTGCATGACTGAGAAACAACAAGTAACATCCAATCAGAAAAGGGATGAGTATGCTACCCATCGGGTATAAAGGGCAAGGCAAACCAAATAGCACCCTCTTTTCCGCCCAAGACGTCAGCCGAATGCAGTGATCGTATGACCATCATTCACCTCACTGTATCCGCTTACATCCTTGCAGCGAGTGAGCCGACATTGGTTTCGAGCCAGAATCCATTNCGCTTACATCCTTGCAGCGAGTGAGCCGACATTGGTTTCGAGCCAGAATCCATGTAAGTTGAACTCCAGCTTTGTTCCCTCGTATTTGTATATATAATTCATTCATGTAATTATCTAAATGTCAACCCGTTTAGAATGCTATGCTGAAGTTATTGAAGTGTGTTAACCCCGTGATCTCCGCACGACGCCACGTGCAAGATTTGAATATCCTATGTTTATTTCTTAATTATGATTACACGCGCTCCCTCAAACAGATGGACCACGTTGTATTTGCGTGTAGTGTATAACATTATTATATTTTGTACCTCACTCCACTTACGAGGTGTCCGCCAGTTAGAGCTGCGCCCGTGGTGGTAGAGATGAGATACTGATTTCATTCTCGTATTGTGTAAATATATTACATGCTAAATTTGTTTATATCAATCTATTTTAATTCCCTTTTGGCACCCTGCTCTGAAGGCTCGGCAGCCAGAAGGATAGATTAAAGCAGACAAAGTAGAGAAACTACACATATACGTTTTCTATTTTTAGTCTGGTTTCTATGCACATACTGACCGGGAGAAGTGTTGCTGTGCACCCGCCAGTACCGGGAGAAGTGTCGTTAACCTTCAGGACCAAGAGCTGGACCCACCGCTGTTCCAAGCGACTTGGACTGTCAACCTACCTCAGCCCTGCACCATCGACAGGAACCTGAGAACACCTCAACAGTTACCAGTATTACGTCCAACGTAAACTGATGCCGACAAACGCACGTTGCGTATGTCGAAGCCTATCCGTATAATAACACTATACGTATAGAAGCCGGTCATTCACACTTCCGTGATCACCGAAGTCACCTGGAACCATAGGTGAGCAGTATACCGAGCTTAAGGAACCGAACGATTCAGCTAGAGGGACCCTGCAGAACCAACCACACACACGTCAGCACTGACGGAGCCGTGTGTGGGGCAGCACTACCCAGCTGAACGCTTCATCACACCTACTGACCAGGGGAGCGTGCAGAACCAACCGCTACACAGAGCGGGGCGCGACGACCCCACTGCAATTAAGTATACACACCATAAACATTCGGTTACAAGGATTAGCTTGATGATGACAAAGCTAGGTCAAAGAAGGGATAGTTAATTGATTATATTACTGTCATCATTTGGAACCAGTTTCCACTATTGTGTAATTTATGTAAATAAATTTATTGTTACATTTTTACACCCTTTGGTCTCTTGATATATCGATTGAGAGAGATCACTGAAGTGTATGCGTTGTGAGCGGGAGGGATTATTTAGACAATATACCCCTAGACAAACTTGCCAGACATACAACACATCTTTCTCGCCACACCTTCCCCCCCCCGGGTTATAAAGCAACGGGGAGTTAAGACAGATTCTGTCTGTAAATGTTTGTCGCGTTTGAATATAATCAATACTTTTAGTTATGTCGCATATATAAGGGATTTATAGTCAAAAACTTTGTTTTAACGGGTTTGTTTTATTAAATCCCTTATATTAACGTCACCGCCGTCTCTATCATTCGTCGTCGGCGGGCGGAAAAACGAAATTAAAAAATGGTCAATTTTCCGTAAATCCATCGAGCTGAAGTTTGGCACATGGATCTGTGACACCTAACAATGGATAGTATCAAAATTTTAGATCGATCGAACGTACCGTAATTAAATTAATGCATTTTTAGATTATTTCTATACAACGTATGTAATTCAATTTCACTGTTTTTTATTGTTTTTTTCACGTGACAGTTCAGACACGCGTTGACACTCCCGTCGATGCCCACACTCCCTCCCGTCCCTTCCTCCATTTTAAAGCCTGGGGATATCACTCGGTGTCAGTCTGTAAATGTTTGTCGCGTTTGAAAATAATCAATACTTTTAGTTATGTCTCATATATAAGGGATTTATAGTAAAAAAACTTTGTTTATACGGGTTTGTTTTATTAAATCCCTTATATTAACTTCACCGCCGTCTCTCTGTGTCTGTCGTTCGTCGTCAGGTGGAAAAACAAAAGTAAAATATGACACCTTTTTCAATGATGCCATCGAGCTGAAATTTGGCACATAGATTTGTGTCACCTAGCAATGCATCGTATCAAAATTTCAGATCGATCGAACGTATCGTAAATAAATTAATGCATTTTTAGTTTATCTATATAAAACTATATGTAGCAGTCGCTATTGTTTACATTTTACGGGTCATTTGACTTCACGCCAGCCATCGACCACATCTCGTGTTTTAACCAGAGAGAATTCACTCAATTTCAGGCTGTAAATGTTTGTCGCGTTGGAACATAATCAATACTTTAAGTTCTGTCTTATATATAAGGGATTTATAGTCAAAATTTTTGTGTTTACGGTTTTTAAAAAATCCCTTATATTAACTTCACCGCTGTCTCTCGATCTCTCTCGATCTCTCTCGATCTCTCTCTCTCTCTCTCTCTCTCTCTCTCTCTCTCTCTCTCTTTCTCTCTCTCTCTCTCTCTGTCATTCGGTGTCGGTCGGGTGGAAAAAAAGTAAAAAATGACACACTTCCTGTGGTGCCATCGAGCTAAAATGTGGCACATCGACTCATGTCACCTTACAATACATCGCTTCAAAATTTCAGATCGATCAAACGTACGGTAATTAAATTAATGCATTTTTAGTTTATCTCTATACAATATATGCAATTCATTTTTTTTCATTGTTACACGTGCTAGTATAGTACACGCGTTGACGCGACCCATCGATGTACGGGCGTGCTTTTGTTTTACATTTTACGTGTTACGCCGAGCTCGGTCCAGCGATCGGTGACCAGACCTTTCCCCTCTCCCAACCCTCCCCCCCCCCAGTTATACAGCAGGAGTTAAGGCAGATACAGTCTGTAAATGTTTTTCGCGTTTGAAGATGATCAATACTTTTAATTATGACTCATATATAAGGGATTTATAGAGAAAAACTTTGTTTTACGGTTTTTTTTTATTATACGCCAAAACTGGTCTCGACCGACCACCGAATGTCCTCTGACCACCGTCCCGTGCTGAGAGGCGCTCAACACATCTTCCCCGTGAACTCGTGTTCACTCAGTCAAACACACACATAACATTGATTCTCATACTCCTGACAAGGCACTTCAGTATAGTGTTTGTTAACGAAATGACGCAGCAATACAAATCACATGAGTCCAACGGTTGTGTACTGTGTACAATTACATGAGTCCAACGGTTGTGTACTGTGTACAATAAGATGAGTCCAACGGTTGTGTACTGTGTACAATAAGATGAGACCATTGGTTGTGTATTTTGCACAATTACATGAGTCCAACGGTTGTGTACTGTGTACAATAAGATGAGTCCAACGGTTGTGTACTGTGTACAATAAGATGAGTCCAACGGTTGTGTACTGTGTACAATAAGTTGAGTCCATCGGTTGTGTATTTTGTACAATTACATGAGTCCAACGGTTGTGTACTGTGTACAATAAGATGAGTCCAACGGTTGTGTACTGTGTACAATAAGATGAGTCCAACGGTTGTGTACTGTGTACAATAAGATGAGTCCATCGGTTGTGTATTTTGTACAATTACATGAGTCTAACGGTTGTGTACTGTGTACAATAAGATGAGTCCAACGGTTGTGTACTGTGTACAATAAGATGAGTCCAACGGTTGTGTACTGTGTACAATAAGATGAGTCCAACGGTTGTGTACTGTGTACAATAAGATGTATGGGACCCATCCACCAAAGAAATTATTGATAAACTAGAACAAATTAAAAAAAGAGCTGCCAGATTCATTCATCATCATCATCATCATTTGTCCTTTGAGTTCCTTGTGGAACATAGGGCCTCTGTCAAAGCTCGCCACTCTACACGGTCCCTTGCCAGTCGCTTCAGTTCTTCCCAGCTCTTCCCAGTCCTTCCAGCCTCGTCCAACATGCTCCGTCTCCATGTACGCTTGGGTCTTCCTCGTTGTCGCTTGCCCTGGGGGTTCCAATCTAAGGCCTGCTTAGCCCTACTGTTATCTTTCCTGAGGGTGTGTCCAATCCATCTCCACTTTCTTTCCATGATTTGTTTTTTCTACTGTTCTTTGTCCACACCTCTCCCACAGCTTGGAGTTTTCGACCTTATCGAACCATTTTATTTTCAGAATATTTCTGAGGCATCTGTTAACATAGGTCTGGAGTCTATTTTTTGTTGTCTCTGTCGTCCGCCATGTTTCGGATCCATAAAGAAGAACCGTTTTAACATTGGTGTTAAAGATCCTTACTTTTGTTTTGACAGAGATGTGTGTAGATCTCCAGACCTGTTTCAGATTGGCAAAAGCCTGTCGCGCCAAATTTATTCTTCGTTCGATGTCCTCATCTGTTCCCCCTGCTACACTGACCACACTCCCAAGGTATACAAAGTTGTTAACTTGCTCCAGGTTGTGGTTTTCTACTTGGATGACTCCATCTTGTAGGAAGTTTTTTTTCAAAAATTTTGTTTTTTGAATGTTTATCTTGAGTCCTACTCTTTTCCCAGTCTCGCTCAAGGCTGTGACTTTGTCTTGCATGTCTTGGAGTCTGTGGGACAGAATGGCCAAGTCATCCGCAAACTCCAAATCTTCTAGTTTTTGCATTAGGTTCCACTGGATTCCTTTTCCTGAGCTTGCATAAGCTTCTTTTGTGACCCAGTCTAACACAAGAAGGATCAGAAGTGGTGAAAGGAGGCATCCTTGTTTGACTCCAGTTGTGACATGGAATTCATCTGTTAGTCTACCATTATGTACTACTTGGCAGGTGAAGTTTTCGTACAGATTTCGGATGATGTTAGTTATTTTATTTGGTAATCCATAGTGCCTCATTATTGACCATATAGTTTCTCTATTTATGCTATCAAAGGCCTTTTCAAAGTCCACAAATGTGGCATAGAGTTGAGATTGCCATTCAATAGATTGTTCTATAATTATCCGGAGTGTTGCTATTTGGTCAATGCACGATCTTCCTTTTCTGAACCCAGCTTGTTCTTCTCTCAGGAGATCATCGCAGGCATCTTTTATTCTGTTTAGTATCGTTCTGCTAAAGACCTTGCTTGGTACTGATAGTAGAGTAATTCCTCGCCATTTCTCACATTGTGACAGATCCCCGTTCTTTGGAATTTTAATCAGTAAGCCCCTTTTCCATTCTGCAGGAGGGGTTTCAGTTGACCAAATTTTGTTGAAGATACTGTGGAGTTGGTTGATGATTTCAGCTCCTCCTTCTTTTAGGACCTCCGGTGGTATGTTGTCTACACCTGCTGCTTTTCCTGTCTTCATTTGATTGATGGCCGTCCATATTTCTTCTTTGGATATCTCTTCCATATTTATGTCCAGTGTTTCTCCTGTGGTCAAAACGGGTGGGTTCAGAGGGGTCGGTCTGTTTAGGACTTCCTGGAAATATTCTTTCCATCTTCTAAGCTGGTCATCTATGGAGGAAATGACTTTACCTTGTTTATCTCGGACTGGTACATTGTAGTTAGATTTCTTGCCACTCAAGAGTTTAGTAATTTTGTATAACTGTTTTAGATCTCCTTTTCCTGCTGCTTCTTCTGCTTGTTCAGCTAGCTTACTATAAAATATTCGTTTGTCATTTCTAAGCATTTTTGTGACCTCTTTTGAAATTGTATGGTACTCTTGTTGAGTAAGTTGTTTATGTTTTCTTGTTTTGGCTTGATTCACTTTTTGTTTTGCATGTTTCCGATCTTCAATTCTTTGCCATGTCTCATCGCTGATCCAGTGTTTTTTGTTTTCCGGGGCAGGTTTTAGTATTTCCTTGCAAGATACTGTAATAATTTCTTTGAAGTTATCCCAGGTTTTGTCTATGTTTCCTTCATTATCATCGTCTAGTTGCAGTGCAGCAAATCGGTTTTTAAGGGTTAGCTGTAGTTCATTCTTTTCCTGTGGGTTTCGGAGCTTGGCTAGGTCAAATCTAATTCGCCTGTCTGTTTTTGGCCTTTGGTTGGCTAGCTTTATTTTTAGCTTGGCCACAACCAGATGGTGGTCTGATCCAATGTCTGCTCCTCTTTTTGTTCGTACATCCTGCAATGTGCTCCTCCAGGCGCGACCTATAGTGATGTGGTCTATTTGATTCTCTGTTTTGTTGTCTGGTGAAACCCACGTTACTTTGTGGCAATTTTTGTGTGGGAAGATGGTGCCTCCAATCACCAGCTCATTGAATGTGCAGAAGTTTGCAAACATCTCTCCATTTTCATTCATGTTGCCCACTCCATGTATGCCCATTACCTTCTCTCTCTCTATGTTGTCATTGCCAACTTTAGCATTCATATCGCCCATGACGACCAGTATGTCTCTTTTCGGTATTTTATCCATTATACTTTGAAGTTGTTCATAGAATGCCACTTTATCTTCCTCGGGTGCAAGGTTGGTTGGAGCATAGCACATAATGATATGGACATTTTTGAACCTGGACAGGAATTTGGCTCTGATTATTCTGTCTGAAATTGGCTCCCATTCAAGGAGGCTCTTAAATGCGTCTTTGTTCAATAGGAGTGCTACTCCATTTTCATGAGTGTCTTCTTCATTTTCTTTTCCAGAGAAGAGCAGGATTTCACCTGATTGAAGTCTAGTTTCTCCAAATGTGTTCCACCGTACTTCACTTAGTCCCAGAATTTGTAGTTTGTACTTTACCATCTCTTTGGCGACTTGGGCGCATCTGCCTGGTTCTAGTAGTGTTCGGACATTCCATGTTCCCAAGTTGAGAGGTGCCTTGTGGATGAGGTAATTTTTCTTTTCATCGGTTTGAGTAGGGTGGTCGGCCTTGTGGGATTCTGTTGACTTTCCCCACAAGGCTTCATTAGTCTCCTTTGCGGAGCTCTACTCTCGCCTCTGACTGTGTTATGTGTGTTTGCTTTGCTTTCAGTTTCAGTAACAATCTTCTTTTTACATGGCTGGGTTGTTGGCCCTGCGCAAAACCATCTGGGAGGGTTCCCTTTCAGCTCTCTGGATAACTGCCTTATTTTTCGGGTAAGGTTCCCTAGCCTTTGTGGATCCCTCCACCTCCTGCAAGGCAGCAGTTGATTTTATTTCGGAGTTTTCTCTCCTAGATGAATGCTATCCCTAGCTAACGGCCTCATCTGTCCGGGTTTAGAGTTTAAGCGCTCTATGTTCGCTTTTTGCAGTCATTTCCTGGGATTTATGAGGCATTTTTTAAGAGTATCCTTACCAAGGGGTACCCCACCTCATCCTCAACGACAGCAAACCAGTTGGTCCGCGGCCGCTTATTCAATATTCACGGCTAACCTTTATATCTAAAGGTCGTTCCTCTATCCACCGCCTGAGGACGCGCTTGGTAGGAGATGGTAGCTCCCCCAAGGCCAGATTCATTGCTGGAGAATATTCAAAACTGACAAGAATAACACCATTAGTTAAATCATTAAACCTTGAAACACTAGAGGATAGAAGAACCAAGAGCATAGTAGTAATCATACATAAAGCAATTAATTCTAATTTAGAAATACAACACAAAGATAACTTAATACAACCCTCAGATAGACATAAGGATAAAAACACCTTTCTTATTCCGTATGCAAGAACAAACACATACAAGTTTTCCTTCTTCCCGTCCGGAATTCGGGCGTGGAATGGGTTGTCTGAAGAATCCAGGAAAACCAACACTTTATCAACATTTAAATCTCTAATAAAAATGCAGGACTAAACACAAACCATAGATAAGCGTAGGGCGCATTAATCTTCTGTATAGAAGGAGCGTCTGTAAACAGATAAGATAACATAAGATAAGATAAGATGCGTCCAACGGTTGTGTACTATGTACAATAAGATGAGTCCAACGGTTGTGTACTGTGTACAATTACATGAGTCCAACGGTTGTTTACTGTTTACAATTACACACGCCGAACCAACGATTGATAAGTGGCTAAAATTAACCGTGACGTCACTCCCCTAGCCTGGTCAATACGCCCGGCTAAATATTTACTCAAGAAAGCTATGCTTAGAGATTAGCTCACGGCGCACCTTAAATTCGTTCCATTCAGCGATCAAAACACTGCTTTAAAAAAAAAGTTTGAAGTATAGTAGCGTGAAAGTAAACCTTTATATTTGTCTGTGAGCTGATTCAATCAGTCCCTACTGTTTGCTGAAAGAAGAGAAAAATGATGTTTTTGCTGTTTTTGCTTTAATGATTTATTTGGAACAACGCCCCCTTAATACCAATATTCACAAAGAAACGTTGCACATAAAGTGGTAACAAAGAAAGATTTTCATACGATCTAATGGAATCTGACCACTCCCATACTGAAAATATTTACAAATTAATATCTTATTACCATTTCATGCGGCCGTTAGATCAAACACCGTGGTTTACACAGCTGATTGTTTGACACAACACTGAAAATAAATGCCGACGCCCCCCCCCTGGTTATTTTACTTCTGCTTTCCAGCCATTAGCCCTATAGCTGCCCTGTACAATGACACCAAAAAACTTAATGTGGGCTCAGAAGAAACGATGAACTTAGGGGTCATCGAAAGATTCTTACACGGACATGAAAGAATTAACAAACAAAAGTAAACAAACAAACTAACTAACAAAATGAAAAATAAATTAAAATATGTTCTTTCAGTTATTTTTTGTATTCGATCAAAATTGTAACAAACAGAAGGGAAGAAAGCACGCCATAAAACTATAGTGAACAGATTACATTGGTGAATCATACAACTCACGTCGAATACCTCTTGGGAGACGTTAAGAACCTCTAATGTAGCTACAAATCTAATTGCGTGGTAAGGTCCCATTGAACGAGCGTAAATTATTTCATTGTGGAGCAAGTGCCCCTCTCTCTTGTGCTAGCCTTGCGTGGATTTGTTTGGTAAACTTCAGGAGGCTTACACATTCGAAGTTCATTAAATAGTACTGCAGCCGTTGGCATCAGCTTGTGATTGTAATTTAATCCTGATGGAGTGGACGAGGAAGTGGACGAGGTAGTGGACGAGGTAGTGGGCGAGGTAGTGGGCGAGGTAGTGGGCGAGCGAGGTAGTGGGTGAGGTAGTGGGCGAGGTAGTGGACGAGGTAGTGAACGAGGTAGTGGACGAGGTAGTGGACGAGGTATTGGACGAGGTCGTGTCTTCGACACATCATATTTAGGATTGATAAAAATACATGAATTTAAAAAAAAACACAAAAAAACTAGTCCCAAGAAAATGTCAAAGTGTTAAAAAGAGCTGGTAAACATTGAGTGTCATGAACTAGAGGGTAATGAACTAGAGGAACATGAACTAGAGTGTCATGAACTAAAGAGTATATGAACTAGAGTTTACTAGAGGGTCATGAACTGAAGAGTATATGAACTAGAGGGTCATGAACTAAAGAGTATATGAACTAGAGGGTCATTAACTAGAGGATCATGAACTAAAGAGTATATGAACTAGAGGGTCATGAACTAAAGAGTATATGAACTAGAGGGTCATGAACTAGAGTGTCATGAACTAATAATAATAATAAATGATAATTTATATAGTGCTGTATCCCAGTAAGAAACTGGGCTCACAGCGCTTTACATGTAGTAGGTATTAACTTACATATAATTAATAAATTAGCATTCACACCATAACAACCACATAAATTACAGTACATACCACAAAAAAGCAACGTTAATCGTTAAAAGAATTGTTGTTTCAATAATTTGGAAAATACATTTTGAAAAGATGTGTCTTAAGTGCAGTCTTGAAGGATTTGGTTGTTTGAATACAACGGATGTTTAATAGTAGAGAATTCCATTGTTTGGCTGCACAAAAAGAGAACGACCTTTCACCAAATGTTTTTGTGCATGTCTTCGGAACAGAGAGAATGCATGTGTCTGCAGAACAGCGTAGCTGACGAGTGTGTGAGTAGACCGACAAAAGTTCAGTAAGATAGGAAGGGCATGAGTCGGAAAAGAAGTTGTGACAGAGAACGTTCAGTTTGTAATCAATTCGTTCTTGTATGGGTAGCCAATGAAGTGAGTGAAGTAGCGGAGTAACATGGTCATATTTTTTTTGCCTGAAGAACTAGTCTGGAAGCTGAATTTTGAACTTTCTGTATTTTTCAATGCATTTTTTAGGCGCACCTGACAGAAGAGAATTGCGATAATCAATACAAGCTAGTACAAGAGCACAGGCTAGAGTTTTTGTTGCACTAATTGTTAAGTATTGGCGGATTGAGTTAATCTGACGGATGGCTGTGTAGGCAGAGCGACAGATGTGATTAATGAAGTTGTTGGTAGACATGTTGTCAGAAATAATGTAGCCAAGATTCCTAGTCAATATGTTGTGAACAGTATATCGAATCTGGCTACATGAATAGAATTAGGAAGAGACAAAGTTCTGCGTGATTTATTGTTGCAAAATAGAAGTGATTCAGTATTGTCATCATTCATCTTGAGTTTGCTGAACGTCATCCACGACTTTACTTCATCAATGCACTCTTGCATCAATTTGACAGTGAAGTCAATATTAGAGGTATCAGTGTGAGTGTATAGCTGAGTATCATCTGCAAATGATTGGCTTTTAACTGAATGCTTTTCGAGCAGTAGAAGTAGTGGTCTTGTATAAAGTACAAAACTTACCGGGTCCAGAACGGAGCCCCGAGGCACACCATACACCAAGTCAGCTCTGTGAGAGATACAGCCATCTACTGAAACCACCTGTGCTCTGTTAGATAAGTATGACTGAAACCAAGCCAGAACTGAGCCAGAAATTCCAAAACACCAAAACAATTTTGCAAGGGTTTTTAGCAGTGTTTGATGGTCAACGGTGTCAAAGGCTGCACTAAGATCTAATAGGACCAATATAGAGATTTTCCCACTGTCCAGAGAGAGTAGGAGGTCATTTGTTACTTTCAGCATTGTGGTATCTGTGCTGTGAGAAGGTCTGTAGGCCGACTGATTGGGACTTAGATGAGTGTGGTCTCTGTGCTGTGAGAAGGTCTGTAGGCCGACTGATTGCGACTAAGATGAGTGTGGTCTCTGTGCTGTGAGAAGGTCTGTAGGCCGACTGATTGGGACTTAGATGAGTGTGGTTTCTGTGCTGTGAGAAGGTCTGTAGGCCGACTGATTGGGACTTAGATGAGTGTGGTCTCTGTGCTGTGAGAAGGTCTGTAGGCCGACTAATTGGGACTTAGAAGAGTGTGGTCTCTGTGCTGTGAGAAGGTCTGTAGGCCGACTGATTGGGACTTAGATGAGTGTGGTCTCTGTGCTGTGAGAAGGTCTGTAGGCCGACTGATTGGGACTTAGATGAGTGTGGTCTCTGTGCTGTGAGAAGGTCTGTAGGCCGACTGATTGGGACTTAGATGAGTGTGGTCTCTGTGCTGTGAGAAGGTCTGTAGGCCGAATGATTGGGACTTAGATGGGTGTGGTCTCTGTGCTGTGAGAAGGTCTGTAGGCCGACTGATTGGAACTTAGAAGAGTGTGGTCTCTGTGATGTGAGAAGATCTGTAGGCCGACTGATTGGGACTTAGAAGAGTGTGGTCTCTGTGATGTGAGAAGGTCTGTAGGCCGACTGATTGGGACTTAGATGAGTGTGGTCTCTGTGCTGTGAGAAGGTCTGTAGGCCGACTGATTGGGACTTAGATGAGTGTGTTCTCTGTGCTGTGAGAAGGTCTGTAGGCCGACTGATTGTGACTTAGAAGAGTGTGGTCTCTGTGCTGTGAGAAGGTCTGTAGGCCGACTGATTGGGACTTAGTTGAGTGTGGTCTCTGTGCTGTGAGAAGGTCTGTAGGCCGAATGATTGGGACTTAGATGGGTGTGGTCTCTGTGCTGTGAGAAGGTCTGTAGGCCGACTGATTGGAACTTAGAAGAGTGTGGTCTCTGTGATGTGAGAAGATCTGTAGGCCGACTGATTGGGACTTAGAAGAGTGTGGTCTCTGTGATGTGAGAAGGTCTGTAGGCCGACTGATTGGGACTTAGATGAGTGTGGTCTCTGTGCTGTGAGAAGGTCTGTAGGCCGACTGATTGGGACTTAGATGAGTGTGTTCTCTGTGCTGTGAGAAGGTCTGTAGGCCGACTGATTGTGACTTAGAAGAGTGTGGTCTCTGTGCTGTGAGAAGGTCTGTAGGCCGACTGATTGGGACTTAGTTGAGTGTGGTCTCTGTGCTGTGAGAAGGTCTGTAGGCCGACTGATTAAGACTTAAAGAGTGTGGTCGTTAAGATAAGCAAAAATGTTTTTAAGACAAGTTTTTCTATGACCTTCGATAAAATGAAATATTAGACACAAGTCTATAGTTGTTTAAATTGTTTTGGTCTAACCCTGGTTATTTCAGCAAGTGTTTTATAACATCTAATGACTCAACCAATAGTGGAGTGGGAATTGGATCAAGAGTACAAGACGCTGGTTTCGATTTTAGAATAATACTTTTTACTTCATTTTCCGTAACAGGCTGGAACATGTCAAAGCTTGACCTCACAGCAAAAGATGGAGATACATTATGTGGTGGCAACACCGTTCTGTCAAGCTCATGGCGAATTTTAAAATTTTAGAATTTTTTTTGATAAAAAAGTTACAAAATATATCTGGTTGTTGATGCAAGGGATATACAGAGGGAACGACCACAGCTTTACCACTGCCTCTGAGGTTATTACAGACATTAAATAGCTGCCTACTAGTACTACTTGTAATTTTTTTATTATTATAAAACAAGGTTTTTGCTTGATGTACAATATTAGTAACACGTCGCAATTCTACTGTTTATTTCGTCCTCGATGGACAGTGAGTTGGAGACCTATGACCCCAAGTAGTTGAAGCTGTCCACAACTTCCACGTTTTTATTGTCGATAATGATGGTAGGAGGGGAACGTGTATTGGGTCATGATGTTTGTCTTTTTCAAGCTGATGTGCAGACGAAATTCTTTGCAGGCTTTGGATAAGCTTGACACGAGTTGTTTCAAACCGGTTTCTGTGTGTGCTATTAGTGCCGCATCGTCCGAAAAAAGTAGCTCGCGAATTAAGACATCTGTCTTTTTGGATTTGGCTCGGAGGCAAGCAGTGTTGAAATGTCCTCCATCAGCTCTGGTGTGTAACCAAATTCCATCACTGCTTTCCTTGAATGCGTATCGAAGCAATACAGAGAAGAATATTGCGAACAGTGTTGGTGCAAGTACACAACCTTGTTTAACTCCGCTGCTGACTGGAAATGCTTCTGATGTAGCTTTATCGAACTGCACTGTGCCCTGCATATTTTCAACTGTCTGATGATGGCGAGTAGGTGTGGGGGGCAGCCAATTTTTTCCAGGATTTGGAATAGCCCGCTGCGACTGACTAAAGTAAAGAATTTCGTAAGATCCACAAAGGCAATGTATAGTGGCATCTACTGCTCTCTGCATTTTTCCTGGGGCTGCCGTATGGAGAACACCATGTCTATGGTAGACCGACCTGCCCGGAAACCGCAATGAGATTCTGGATAAACTCGAGAGGCTATGTAATCGTGTAAGTATGACACGAGCAAAGTCTTTCCTAGATCTCGAAGGTAATGAACTATAGGGTAATGAACTAGAGGGTAATGAACTAGAGGGTAATGAAATAGAGTGTAATGAAATAGAGGGTAATGAAATAGAGGGTAATGAAATAGAGGGTAATGAACTAGAGGGTAATGAACTAGAGGGTAATGAACTAGAGGTCAATGAACTAGAGGGTAATGAACTAGAGGGTAATGAACTAGAGGGTAATGAACTAGAGGGTAATGAAATAGAGGATAATGAAATAGAGGGTAATGAACTAGAGGGTAATGAACTAGAGGGTAATGAAATAGAGGATAATGAAATAGAGGGTAATGAAATATAGGATAATGAAATAGAGGGTAATGAAATAGAGGGTAATGAAATAGAGGGTAATGAAATAGAGGGTAATGAACTAGAGGGTAATGAACTAGAGGGTGATGAACTAGAGGTCAATGAACTAGAGGGTAATGAACTAGATGGTAATGAAATGGAGGATAATGAAATAGAGGGTAATGAAATAGAGGGTAATGAACTAGAGGGTAATGAAATAGAGGGTAATGAACTAGAGGGTAATGAAATAGAGGATGATGAAATAGAGGGTAATGAAATAGAGGGTAATAAAGTAGAGGGTAATGAAATAGAGGGTAATGAACTAGAGGGTAATGAAATAGAGGGTAATGAAATAGAGGGTAATGAACTAGAGGATAATGAAATAGAGGGTAATGAAATAGAGGGTAATAAACTAGAGGGTAATGAAATAGAGTGTAATGAAATAGAGGGTAATGAAATAGAGGGTAATATAATAGAGGGTAATGAACTAGAGGGTAATTAACTAGAGGTTCATGCACTGAAAGTTCCAATAAATAGGGAATAATGAACTATGGGGATCATGGACTGGTTTCCGACAAGGATGTTGTCCCCTTTCATTGAATGTTGCTTAAATTGCCCCCAAAACAATTTTTATGACACCCCTAACTCTCTAATATTTTATTCATGAAAGTGCACAGGTAACAGGCTTCAGTATAATCCAAAATGAAGTTTGTTGCAAACATTCATGTGAATGTTTGCAACAAACAACGAACAAATTAGTCAACAGTTATAAGGCCTCAAACATAAACTCTCAACCAGTTGACACAATCATCTGAATACTGAATCCTCCCATTCTGATCTAGACATCAACATCACCCTTAAATCAATACAAATGAATACTTTCTCTACAACAACAGAAGCCCCGACGCAGCCAAACAATCGGTCACCATGAAAACACAAATATGGCACATTTTGTAGGCATTCATCCTTTGAAATCCACATCACTCTCCGTCCCCTAAAACAACCGCCTACCCACCAAATGAATATTTAAAAAACTCCAATAAAAGAGCGGAAAAAATGAAAAATAACCTCCAACACATCAGCTCTGAAAATAGCATGAGAGAAGGACGTGCATATTCGATTGCGTACGTCTAGCTATGTTACTATGTTTTAACCCACCTGTAAGCCAGATGTCTGTGTCTAGCTTTGTTTTAACCCGCCTGTAAGCCAGATGTCTGTGTCTAGCTATGTTTTAACCCACCTGTAAGCCAGATGTCTGTGTCTAGCTATGTTTTAACCCGCCTGTAAGCCAGATGTCTGTGTCTAGCTATGTTTTAACCCACCTGTAAGCCAGATGTCTGTGTCTAGCTTTGTTTTAACCCGCCTGTAAGCCAGATGTCTGTGTCTAGCTATGTTTTAACCCTCCTGTAAGCCAGATGTCTGTGTCTAGCTTTGTTTTAACCCGCCTGTAAGCCAAATGTCTGTGTCTAGCTTTGTTTTAACCCGCCTGTAAGCCAGATGTCTGTGTCTAGCTATGTTTTAACCCCCCTGTAAGCCAGATGTCTGTGTCTAGCTTTGTTTTAACCCGCCTGTAAGCCAGATGTCTGTGTCTAGCTATGTTTTAACCCACCTGTAAGCCAGATGTCTGTGTCTAGCTATGTTTTAACCCGCCTGTAAGCCAGATGTCTGTGTCTAGCTATGTTTTAACCCGCCTGTAAGCCAGATGTAATTCAGGGCCGGACCAGGACTCCGTCTTTCCATGCAAATGTACGGAGTAAAAAAACATAGGGGCGCAAAATTGATTTAATGGAACTGCAGAGGAACGTTAACAAAAATACATGAATTTTAAAAACAATTCCCCAAAATGAGTCCATAAATCCTTTTTAAAAAAATAGTATATTTTAACAAATGCCTTTAAATAATATAAGATTAATAAATATTATATTCTTTTAAAAAATTGATTTAAACCCTGTGTAACAGGTCAGATTAAACCCCTGACCAGAATATACCCGGGTATAATCTGGCCTAGGCCAGAATATACCCTTCAGGCCAGAATATACCCCTTTGACAACATGGATATATATAGTAACAAATTGATGAGTAACTTTTTAGACTTTCTCTTCATGATTTAGCTCTGTCAGAGAAGTTAAACTCTTTCCTTACGTATCAAAATTGTTTTAATTAAAATAAAATAATAATTATAAAATTATTGTAAGATGAATGAAAGGAGCATGACATTTTAATTGAAAATGATGATGTTGTCGTCTCGTTTTAAATTATGAAATCTTATACAATTTCGACGATTCAAGATCAAAAGTTACAGTTTATAAAAATATTTATGGAACCAGTGATTTTTCTTTTTTAATTTATCATTAACTTAATCAAGCAATACATGATTATACAGGATTATTTTAAAACAATAATTTAAGCTTGGTTATATTTGTTGCTTTTCAAACGCGTGCGAACACTTTGGATTCCTTATCTTTATATTATCTTATCATTTACAGACGCTCCTCTATACAGAAGATTATTACGTCCTACGCTTATCATTAGTTTATTTCTAGTCTTGCACTTTTATTAGAGTTAAATGTGTTCACTTCAGTAGTGAAATGTGTTCACTTCAGTAGTGAAATGTGTTCACTTCAGTAGTGAAATGTGTTCACTTCAGTAGTGAAATGTGTTCACTTCAGTAGTGGAATGTGTTCACTTCAGTAGTGAAATGCGTTCACTTCGGGAGTGAAATGTGTTTACTTCTGTAGTGAAATGTTTTAACTTCAGTAGTGAAATGTGTTCACTTTAATAGTGAAATATGTTCACTTCAGTAGTGAAATGTGTTCACTTCAGTAGTAAAATGTGTTCACTTCACATTTCACTACTGAAGTGAACACATTTCACTCCTGAAGTGAACACATTTCACTAATGAAGTGAACACATTTCACTGCTGAAGTGAACACATTTCACTGCTGAAGTGAACACATTTCACTACTGAAGTGAACACATTTCACTACTGAAGTGAACACATTTCACTACTGAAGTGAACACATTTCACTACTGAAGTGAAACATTTCACTACAGAAGTAAACACATTTCACTCCTGAAGTGAACACATTTCACTCCTGAAGTGAACACATTTCACTGCTGAAGTGAACACATTTCACTACTGAAGTGAACACATTTCACTACTGAAGTGAACACATTTCACTACTGAAGTGAACACATTTCACTGTTAAAGTGAACGCATTTCACTACTGAAGTGAACACATTTCACTACTAAAGTGAACACATTTCACTACTGAAGTGAACACATTTTACTGCTGAAGTGAACACATTTCACTACTGAAGTGAACACATTTCACTACTGAAGTGAACACATTTCACTACTGAAGTGAAACATTTCACTACTGAAGTGAACACATTTCACTCCTGAAGTGAAAACATTTCACTATTAAAGTGAACGCATTTCACTACTGAAGTGAACACATTTCACTACTGAAGTGAACACATTTCACTACTGAAGTGAAACACATTTCACTCCTGAAGTGAACACATTTCAATATTAAAGTGAACGCATTTCACGACTGAAGTGAACACATTTCACTACTGAAGTGAACACATTTAACTCCTGAAGTGAACACATTTCACTATTAAAGTGAACGCATTTCACTATTAAAGTGAACGCATTTCACGACTGAAGTGAACACATTTCACTACTGAAGTGAACACATTTCACTATTAAAGTGAACGCATTTCACTACTGAAGTGAACACATTTCACTACTGAAGTGAACACATTTCACTATTAAAGTGAACGCATTTCACGACTGAAGTGAACACATTTCACTACTGAAGTGAACACATTTCACTCCTGAAGTGAACACATTTCACTATTAAAGTGAACACATTTCACTATTAAAGTGAACGCATTTCACGACTGAAGTGAACGCATTTCACGACTGAAGTGAACACATTTCACTACTGAAGTGAACACATTTCACTATTAAAGTGAACGCATTTCACTACTGAAGTGAACACATTTCACTACTGAAGTGAACACATTTCACTACTGAAGTGAACACATTTTCACTACTGAAGTGAAACATTTCACTACAGAAGTGAACACATTTCACTCCTGAAGTGAACACATTTCACTCCTGAAGTGAAAACATTTCACTACTGAAGTGAACACATTTCACTACTGAAGTGAACACATTTCACTACTGAATTGAACACATTTCACTCATGAAGTGAACACATTTCACTACAGAAGTGAACACATTTCACTACTGAAGTGAACACATTTCACTACTGAAGTGAACGCATTTCACGACTGAAGTGAACACATTTCACTACTGAAGTGAACACATTTCACTACTGAAGTGAACACATTTCACTCCTGAAGTGAACACATTTCACTACTGAAGTGAACACATTTCACTATTAAAGTGAACGCATTTCACAACTGAAGTGAACACATTTCACGACTGAAGTGAACACATTTCACTACTGAAGTGAACACATTTCACTACTGAAGTGAACACATTTCACTACTGAAGTGAACACATTTCACTGTTAAAGTGAACGCATTTCACTACTGAAGTGAACACATTTCACTGTAAAGTGAACGCATTTCACTACTGAAGTGAACACATTTCACTACTGAAGTGAACACATTTCACTACTGAAGTGAACACATTTCACTACTGAAGTGAACACATTTCACTACTGAAGTGAACACATTTCACTATTAAAGTGAACGCATTTCACGACTGAAGTGAACACATTTCACTACTGAAGTGAAAACATTTCACTATTAAAGTGAACGCATTTCACAACTGAAGTGAACACATTTCAATACTAAAGTGAACACATTTCAATACTAAAGTGAACACATTTCACTACTGAAGTGAACACATTTCACTACTGAAGTGAACACATTTCACTACTGAAGTGAACACATTTCACTCCTGAAGTGAACACATTTCACTATTAAAGTGAACGCATTTCACTGTTAAAGTGAACGCATTTCACTACTGAAGTGAACACATTTCACTACTGAATTGAACACATTTCACTCCTGAAGTGAACACATTTCACTATTAAAGTAAACGCATTTCACTACTGAAGTGAACACATTTAACTACTGAAGTGAACACATTTCACTCTGAAGTGAACACATTTCACTACTGAAGTTAAAACATTTCACTACAGAAGTGAACACATTTCACTGTTAAAGTGAACGCATTTCACTACTGAAGTGAACACATTTCACTACTGAAGTGAACACATTTCACTACTGAAGTGAACACATTTCACTACTGAAGTGAACACATTTCACTACTGAAGTGAACACATTTCACTATTAAAGTGAACGCATTTCACAACTGAAGTGAACACATTTCACTACTGAAAGTGAACACATTTCACTACTGAAGTGAACACATTTCACTATTAAAGTGAACGCATTTCACTACTGAAGTGAACACATTTCACTACTGAAAGTGAACGCATTTCACTACTGAAGTGAACACATTTCACTGTTAAAGTGAACGCATTTCACTACTGAAGTGAACACATTTCACTACTGAAGTGAACACATTTCACTACTGAAGTGAACACATTTCACTACTGAAGTGAACACATTTCACTACTTAAGTGAACGCATTTCACTACTGAAGTGAACACATTTCACTACTGAAGTGAACACATTTCACTATTAAAGTGAACGCATTTCACAACTGAAGTGAACACATTTCACTACTGAAGTGAACACATTTCACTACTGAAAGTGAACACATTTCACTACTGAAGTGAACACATTTCACTATTAAAGTGAACGCATTTCACGACTGAAGTGAACACATTTCACTACTGAAGTGAACACATTTCACTACTGAAGTGAACACATTTCACTACTGAAGTGAACACATTTCACTATTAAAGTGAACGCATTTCACTACTGAAGTGAACACATTTCACTACTGAAGTGAACACATTTCACTACTGAAGTGAACACATTTCACTACTGAAGTGAACACATTTCACTACTGAAGTGAACACATTTCACTACTGAAGTGAACACATTTCACTACTGAAGTGAACACATTTCACTACTGAAGTGAACACATTTCACTACTGAAGTGAACACATTTCACTCCTGAAGTGAACACATTTCACTATTAAAGTGAACACATTTCACTACTGAAGTGAACACATTTCACTACTGAAGTGAACACATTTCACTACTGAAGTGAACACATTTCACTACTGAAGTGAACACATTTCACTATTAAAGTGAACGCATTTCACTACTGAAGTGAACACATTTCACTACTGAAGTGAACACATTTCACTACTGAAGTGAACACATTTCACTATTAAAGTGAACGCATTTCACAACTGAAGTGAACACATTTCAATACTAAAGTGAACACATTTCAATACTAAAGTGAATACATTTCACTACTGAAGTGAACACATTTCACTACTGAAGTGAACACATTTCACTACTGAAGTGAACACATTTCACTACTAAAGTGAACGCATTTCACTACTGAAGTGAACACATTTCACTACTGAAGTGAACACATTTCACTACTAAAGTGAACACATTTCACTACTGAAGTGAACACATTTCACTACTGAAGTGAACACATTTCACTACTGAAGTGAACACATTTCACTACTGAAGTGAACACATTTCACTACTGAAGTGAAAACATTTCACTACTGAAGTGAACACATTTCACTACTGAAGTGAACACATTTCACTACTGAAGTGAACACATTTCACTACTGAAGTGAACACATTTCACTACTGAAGTGAACACATTTCACTACTGAAGTGAACACATTTCACTCCTGAAGTGAACACATTTCACTACTGAAGTGAACACATTTCACTACTGAAAGTGAACGCATTTCACTACTGAAGTGAACACATTTCACTACTGAAGTGAACACATTTCACTACTGAAGTGAACACATTTCACTACTGAAGTGAACACATTTCACTACTGAAGTGAAACACATTTCACTATTAAAGTGAACGCATTTCACAACTGAAGTGAACACATTTCACTACTAAAGTGAACACATTTCACTACTAAAGTGAACACATTTCACTACTGAAGTGAACACATTTCACTACTGAAGTGAACACATTTCACTGTTAAAGTGAACGCATTTCACTACTGAAGTGAACACATTTCACTACTGAAGTGAACGCATTTCACTACTGAAGTGAACACATTTCACTACTGAAGTGAACACATTTCACTACTGAAGTGAACACATTTCACTACTGAAGTGAACACATTTCACTCCTGAAGTGAACACATTTCACTATTAAAGTGAACGCATTTCACGACTGAAGTGAACACATTTCACTACTGAAGTGAAACACATTTCACTATTAAAGTGAACGCATTTCACAACTGAAGTGAACACATTTCAATACTAAAGTGAACACATTTCAATACTAAAGTGAACACATTTCACTACTGAAGTGAACACATTTCACTACTGAAGTGAACACATTTCACTACTGAATTGAACACATTTCACTCCTGAAGTGAACACATTTCACTATTAAAGTGAACGCATCTCACTGTTAAAGTGAACGCATTTCACTACTGAAGTGAACACATTTCACTACTGAATTGAACACATTTCACTCCTGAAGTGAACACATTTCACTATTAAAGTAAACGCATTTCACTACTGAAGTGAACACATTTAACTACTGAAGTGAACACATTTCACTCCTGAAGTGAACACATTTCACTACTGAAGTTAAAACATTTCACTACAGAAGTGAACACATTTCACTGTTAAAGTGAACGCATTTCACTACTGAAGTGAACACATTTCACTACTGAAGTGAACACATTTCACTACTGAAGTGAACACATTTCACTCCTGAAGTGAACACATTTCACTACTGAAGTGAAAACATTTCACTATTAAAGTGAACGCATTTCACAACTGAAGTGAACACATTTCAATACTAAAGTGAACACATTTCAATACTAAAGTGAACACATTTCAATACTTAAGTGAACACATTTCACTACTGAAGTGAACACATTTCACTACTGAAGTGAACACATTTCACTGTTAAAGGGAACGCATTTCACTACTGAAGTGAACACATTTCACTGTTAAAGTGAACGCATTTCACTACTGAAGTGAACACATTTCACTACTGAAGTGAACACATTTCACTACTGAAGTGAACACATTTCACTCCTGAAGTGAACACATTTCACTATTAAAGTGAACGCATTTCACGACTGAAGTGAACACATTTCACTACTGAAGTGAAAACATTTCACTATTAAAGTGAACTTATTTCACAACTGAAGTGAACCCATTTCAATACTAAAGTGAACACATTTCACGACTGAAGTGAACACATCTCACTTAAGAAGTGAACACATTTCATTCCTGAAGTGAACACATTTCACTATTAATGTGAACACATTTCACTATTAAAGTGAACGCATTTCACGACTGAAGTGAACACATTTCACTACTGAAGTGAACACATTTCACTACTGAAGTGAACACATTTCACTAATGAAGTGAACAACTTTCACTACTGAAGTTAAAACATTTCACTACAGAAGTATCACATTTCACTCCTGAAGTGAACACATTTCACTCCTCAAGTGAACACATTTCACTGCTGAAGTGAACACATTTCACTACTGAAGTGAACACATTTCACTTCTGAATTGAACACATTTCACTCCTGAAGTGAACACATTTGACTATTAAAGTGAATACATTTCACTGTTAAAGTGAACGCATTTCACTACTGAAGTGAACATATTTCACTACTGAATTGAACACATTTCACTCCTGAAGTGAACACATTTCACTATTAAAGTAAACGCATTTCACTACTGAAGTGAACACATTTATTTACTGAAGTGAACACATTTCACTCCTGAAGTGAACACATTTCACTACTGAAGTTAAAACATTTCACTACAGAAGTATTCACATTTCACTCCTGAAGTGAACACATTTCACTCCTGAAGTGAAAACATTTCACTGCTGAAGTGAACACATTTCACTACTGAAGTGAACATATTTCACTACTGAATTGAACACATTTCACTCCTGAAGTGAACACATTTCACTACAGAAGTGAACACATTTCACTGTTAAAGTGAACGCATTTCACTCCTGAAGTGAACACATTTCACTACTGAAATGAACACATTTCACTACTGAAGTGATCACATTTCACTCCTGAAGTGAACACATTTCACTACTGAAGTGAAAACATTTCACTATTAAAGTGAACGCATTTCACAACTGAAGTGAACACATTTCAATACTAAAGTGAACACATTTCAATACTAAAGTGAACACATTTCACTACTGAAGTGAACACATTTCACTACTGAAGTGAACACATTTCACTACTAAAGTGAACACATTTCACTACTGAAGTGAACACATTTCACTATTAAAGTGAACGCATTTCACTACTGAAGTGAACACATTTCACTACTGAAGTGAACACATTTCACTACTGAAGTGAACACATTTCACTACTGAAGTGAACACATTTCACTACTGAAGTGAACACATTTCACTACTAAAGTGAACACATTTCACTACTGAAGTGAACACATTTCACTACTGAAGTGAACACATTTCACTATTAAAGTGAACGCATTTCACTACTGAAGTGAACACATTTCACTACTGAAGTGAACACATTTCACTACTGAAGTGAACACATTTCACTACTGAAGTGAACACATTTCACTACTGAAGTGAACACATTTCACTACTGAAGTGAACACATTTCACTACTGAAGTGAACACATTTCACTATTAAAGTGAACGCATTTCACTACTGAAGTGAACACATTTCACTACTGAAGTGAACACATTTCACTACTGAAGTGAACACATTTCACTACTGAAGTGAACACATTTCACTATTAAAGTGAACGCATTTCACTACTGAAGTGAACACATTTCACTACTGAAGTGAACACATTTCACTACTGAAGTGAACACATTTCACTACTGAAGTGAACACATTTCACTACTGAAGTGAACACATTTCACTACTAAAGTGAACGCATTTCACTACTGAAGTGAACACATTTCACTACTGAAGTGAACACATTTCACTACTGAAGTGAACACATTTCACTCCTGAAGTGAACACATTTCACTACTGAAGTGAACACATTTCACTACTGAAGTGAACACATTTCACTACTGAAGTGAACACATTTCACTACTGAAGTGAACACATTTCACTACTGAAGTGAACACATTTCACTACTGAAGTGAACACATTTCACTACTGAAGTGAACACATTTCACTACTGAAGTGAACACATTTCACTACTGAAGTGAACACATTTCACTACTGAAGTGAACACATTTCACTACTGAAGTGAACACATTTCACTACTGAAGTGAACACATTTCACTACTGAAGTGAACACATTTCACTACTGAAGTGAACACATTTCACTACTGAAGTGAACACATTTCACTACTGAAGTGAACACATTTCACTACTGAAGTGAACACATTTCACTACTGAAGTGAACACATTTCACTACTGAAGTGAACACATTTCACTACTGAAGTGAACACATTTCACTACTAGAAGTGAACACATTTCACTACTGAAGTGAACACATTTCACTACTGAAGTGAACACATTTCACTACTGAAGTGAACACATTTCACTACTGAAGTGAACACATTTCACTACTGAAGTGAACACATTTCACTACTAAAGTGAACACATTTCACTACTGAAGTGAACACATTTCACTACTGAAGTGAACACATTTCACTACTGAAGTGAACACATTTCACTACTGAAGTGAACACATTTCACTACTGAAGTGAACACATTTCACTACTGAAGTGAACACATTTCACTACTGAAGTGAACACATTTCACTACTGAAGTGAACACATTTCACTACTGAAGTGAACACATTTCACTACTGAAGTGAACACATTTCACTACTGAAGTGAACACATTTCACTACTGAAGTGAACACATTTCACTACTGAAGTGAACACATTTCACTCCTGAAGTGAACACATTTCACTATTAAAGTGAACGCATTTCACTACTGAAGTGAACACATTTCACTACTGAAGTGAACACATTTCACTACTGAAGTGAACACATTTCACTACTGAAGTGAAAACATTTCACTACTGAAGTGAACACATTTCACTACTGAAGTGAACACATTTCACTACTGAAGTGAACACATTTCACTACTGAAGTGAACACATTTCACTACTGAAGTGAACACATTTCACTACTGAAGTGAACACATTTCACTACTGAAGTGAACACATTTCACTACTGAAGTGAACACATTTCACTACTGAAGTGAACACATTTCACTACTGAAGTGAACACATTTCACTACTGAAGTGAACACATTTCACTACTGAAGTGAACACATTTCACTACTGAAGTGAACACATTTCACTACTGAAGTGAACACATTTCACTACTGAAGTGAACACATTTCACTACTGAAGTGAACACATTTCACTACTGAAGTGAACACATTTCACTACTGAAGTGAACACATTTCACTACTGAAGTGAACACATTTCACTACTGAAGTGAACACATTTCACTGCTGAAAGTGAACACATTTCACTACTGAAGTGAACACATTTCACTACTGAAGTGAACACATTTCACTACTGAAGTGAACACATTTCACTACTGAAAGTGAACGCATTTCACTACTGAAGTGAACACATTTCACTACTGAAGTGAACACATTTCACTACTGAAGTGAACACATTTCACTACTGAAGTGAACACATTTCACTACTGAAGTGAACACATTTCACTACTGAAGTGAACACATTTCACTCCTGAAGTGAAAACATTTCACTACTGAAGTGAACACATTTCACTACTGAAGTGAACACATTTCACTACTGAAGTGAACACATTTCACTCCTGAAGTGAACACATTTCACTATTAAAGTGAAACGCATTTCACTACTGAAGTGAACACATTTCACTACTGAAGTGAACACATTTCACTACTGAAGTGAACACATTTCACTACTGAAGTGAACACATTTCACTACTGAAGTGAACACATTTCACTGCTAAAGTGAACGCATTTCACTACTGAAGTGAACACATTTCACTACTGAAGTGAACACATTTCACTACTGAAGTGAACACATTTCACTACTGAAGTGAACACATTTCACTACTGAAGTGAACACATTTCACTATTAAAGTGAACGCATTTCACTACTGAAGTGAACACATTTCACTACTAAAGTGAACACATTTCACTACTGAAGTGAACACATTTCACTACTGAAGTGAACACATTTCACTACTGAAGTGAACACATTTCACTATTAAAGTGAACGCATTTCACGACTGAAGTGAACACATTTCACTACTGAAGTGAACACATTTCACTACTAAAGTGAACACATTTCACTACTGAAGTGAACACATTTCACTACTGAAGTGAACACATTTCACTACTAAAGTGAACACATTTCACTACTGAAGTGAACACATTTCACTATTAAAGTGAACGCATTTCACGACTGAAGTGAACACATTTCACTACTGAAGTGAACACATTTCACTACTGAAGTGAACACATTTCACTACTGAAGTGAACACATTTCACTACTGAAGTGAACACATTTCACTACTGAAGTGAACACATTTCACTACTGAAGTGAACACATTTCACTACTGAAGTGAACACATTTCACTACTGAAGTGAACACATTTCACTACTGAAGTGAACACATTTCACTACTGAAGTGAACACATTTCACTACTGAAGTGAACACATTTCACTACTGAAGTGAACACATTTCACTACTGAAGTGAACACATTTCACTACTGAAGTGAACACATTTCACTACTGAAGTGAACACATTTCACTACTGAAGTGAACACATTTCACTACTGAAGTGAACACATTTCACTACTGAAGTGAACACATTTCACTACTGAAAGTGAACACATTTCACTACTGAAGTGAACACATTTCACTACTGAAGTGAACACATTTCACTCCTGAAGTGAACACATTTCACTATTAAAGTGAACGCATTTCACTACTGAAGTGAACACATTTCACTACTGAAGTGAACACATTTCACTACTGAAGTGAACACATTTCACTACTGAAGTGAACACATTTCACTACAGAAGTGAACACATTTCACTGTTAAAGTGAACGCATTTCACTACTGAAGTGAACACATTTCACTACTGAAGTGAACACATTTCACTACTGAAGTGAACACATTTCACTACTGAAGTGAACACATTTCACTACTGAAGTGAACACATTTCACTATTAAAGTGAACGCATTTCACTACTGAAGTGAACACATTTCACTACTAAAGTGAACACATTTCACTACTAAAGTGAACACATTTCACTACTGAAGTGAACACATTTCACTACTGAAGTGAACACATTTCACTACTGAAGTGAACACATTTCACTACTGAAGTGAACACATTTCACTACTGAAGTGAACACATTTCACTACTGAAGTGAACACATTTCACTACTGAAGTGAACACATTTCACTACTGAAGTGAACACATTTCACTACTGAAGTGAACACATTTCACTACTGAAGTGAACACATTTCACTACTGAAGTGAACACATTTCACTACTGAAGTGAACACATTTCACTACTGAAGTGAACACATTTCACTACTGAAGTGAACACATTTCACTATTAAAGTGAACGCATTTCACTACTGAAGTGAACACATTTCACTACTGAAGTGAACACATTTCACTACTGAAGTGAACACATTTCACTACTGAAGTGAACACATTTCACTGTTAAAGTGAACGCATTTCACTACTGAAGTGAACACATTTCACTACTGAAGTGAACACATTTCACTACTGAAGTGAAACATTTCACTACAGAAGTGAACACATTTCACTGTTAAAGTGAACGCATTTCACTACTGAAGTGAACGCATTTCACAACTGAAGTGAACACATTTCAATACTAAAGTGAACACATTTCAATACTAAAGTGAACACATTTCACTACTGAAGTGAACACATTTCACTACTGAAGTGAACACATTTCACTACTGAATTGAACACATTTCACTCCTGAAGTGAACACATTTCACTATTAAAGTAAACGCATTTCACTACTGAAGTGAACACAATTAACTACTGAAGTGAACACATTTCACCCCTGAAGTGAACACATTTCACTACTGAAGTTAAAACATTTCACTAAAGAAGTGAACACATTTCACTGTTAAAGTGAACGCATTTCACTACTGAAGTGAACACATTTCACTCCTGAAGTGAACAGATTTCAATGTTAAAATGAACGCATTTCACGACTGAAGTGAACACATTTCACTACTGAAGTGAACACATTTAACTCCTAAAGTGAACACATTTCACTATTAAAGTGAACGCATTTCACAACTGAAGTGAACACATTTCAATACTAAAGTGAACACATTTCAATACTAAAGTGAATACATTTTACTACTGAAGTGAACAAATTCACTGTTAAAGTGAACGCATTTCACTACTGAAGTGAACACATTTCACTATTAAAGTGAACGCATTTCACGACTGAAGTGAACACATTTAACTACTGAAGTGAACACATTTCACTACTGAAGTGAACACATTTCACTACTGAAAGTGAACACATTTCACTACTGAAGTGAACACATTTCACTACTGAAGTGAACACATTTCACTACTGAAGTGAACACATTTCACTATTAAAGTGAACGCATTTCACTACTGAAGTGAACACATTTCACTACTGAAGTGAACACATTTCACTACTGAAGTGAACACATTTCACTACTGAAGTTAAAACATTTCACTACAGAAGTATTCACATTTCACTCCTGAAGTGAACACATTTCACTCCTGAAGTGAACTCATTTCACTGCTGAAGTGAACACATTTCACTACTGAAGTGAACACATTTCACTACTGAATTGAACACATTTCACTCCTGAAGTGAACACATTTCACTATTAAAGTGAACGCATTTCACTACTGAAGTGAACACATTTCACTACTGAAGTGAACACATTTCACTCCTGAAGTGAACACATTTCACTACTGAAGTTAAAACATTTCACTACAGAAGTGAACACATTTCACTGTTAAAGTGAACACATTTCACTACTGAAGTGAACACATTTCACTACTGAAGTGAACACATTTCACTACTGAAGTGAACACATTTCACTCCTGAAGTGAACACATTTCACTACTGAAGTGAAAACATTTCACTATTAAAGTGAACGCATTTTAAAACTGAAGTAAACACATTTCAATACTAAAGTGAACACATTTCAATACTAAAGTGAACACATTTCACTACTGAAGTGAACACATTTCACTACTGAAGTGAACACATTTCACTACTGAAGTGAACGCATTTCACTACTGAAGTGAACACATTTCACTACTGAAGTGAACACATTTCACTACTGAAGTGAACACATTTCACTACTGAAGTGAACACATTTCACTACTGAAGTGAACACATTTCACTACTGAAGTGAACACATTTCACTACTGAAAGTGAACACATTTCACTACTGAAGTGAACACATTTCACTATTAAAGTGAACGCATTTCACTACTGAAGTGAACACATTTCACTACTGAAGTGAACACATTTCACTCCTGAAGTGAACACAT
>CALYLW010002794.1:0-29512 GCA_944989445.1 Ampullaceana balthica | reverse complement strand
AGTATCACATCAAGGGAGATGGCAATTCAAACAGTATAATGCCACTAAGCCTAGTAAGTAAATCACATCAAGGGCAGATGGCAATTCAAACAGTATAATGCCACTAAGCTAGTAAGTATCACATCAAGGGCAGATGGCAATTCAAAACAGTATAATGCACTAAGCCTAGTAAGTATCACATCAAGGGCAGATGGCAATTCAAACAGTATAATGCCACTAAGCTAGTAAGTATCACATCAAGGGCAGATGGCAATTCAAAACAGTATAATGCCACTAAGCCTAGTAAGTATCACATCAAGGGCAGATGGCAATTCAAACAGTATAATGCCACTAAGCCTAGTAAGTATCACATCAAGGGCAGATGGCAATTCAAACAGTATAATGCCACAAGCTAGTAAGTATCACATCAAGGGCAGATGGCAATTCAAACAGTATAATGCCACTAAGCCTAGTAAGTATCACATCAAGGGCAGATGGCAATTCAAACAGTATAATGCCACTAAAGCTAGTAAGTATCACATCAAGGGCAGATGGCAATTCAAACAGTATAATGCCACTAAGTCTAGTAAGTATCACATCAAGGGCAGATGGCAATTCAAACAGTATAATGCCACTAAGTCTAGTAAGTATCACATCAAGGGCAGATGGCAATTCAAACAGTATAATGTCACTAAGTCTAGTAAGTATCACATCAAGGGCAGATGGCAATTCAAACAGTATAATGCCACTAAGTCTAGTAAGTATCACATCAAGGGCAGATGGCAATTCAAACAGTATAATGTCACTAAGTCTAGTAAGTATCACATCAAGGGCAGATGGCAATTCAAACAGTATAATGCCACTAAGCCTAGTAAGTATCACATCAAGGGCAGATGGCAATTCAAACAGTATAATGTCACTAAGTCCTAGTAAGTATCACATCAAGGGCAGATGGCAATTCAAACAGTATAATGTCACTAAGCCTAGTAAGTATCACATCAAGGGCAGATGGCAATTCAAACAGTATAATGTCACTAAGCCTAGTAAGTATCACATCAAGGGCAGATGGCAATTCAAACAGTATATGTCACTAAGCCTAGTAAGTCACATCAAGGGCAGATGGCAATTCAAACAGTATAATGTCACTAAGCCTAGTAAGTATCACATCAAGGGCAGATGGCAATTCAAACAGTATAATGTCACTAAGCCTAGTAAGTATCACATCAAGGGCAGATGGCAATTCAAACAGTATAATGTCACTAAGCCTAGTAAGTATCACATCAAGGGCAGATGGCAATTCAAACAGTATAATGTCACTAAGCCTAGTAAGTATCACATCAAGGGCAGATGGCAATTCAAACAGTATAATGCCACTAAGCCTAGTAAGTATCACATCAAGGGCAGATGGCAATTCAAACAGTATAATGCCACTAAGCCTAGTAAGTATCACATCAAGGGCAGATGGCAATTCAAACAGTATAATGCCACTAAGCCTAGTAAGTATCACATCAAGGGCAGATGGCAATTCAAACAGTATAATGCCACTAAGCCTAGTAAGTATCACATCAAGGGCAGATGGCAATTCAAACAGTATAATGTCACTAAGCCTAGTAAGTATCACATCAAGGGCAGATGGCAATTCAAACAGTATAATGCCACTAAGCCTAGTAAGTATCACATCAAGGGCAGATGGCAATTCAAACAGTATAATGCCACTAAGCCTAGTAAGTATCACATCAAGGGCAGATGGCAATTCAAACAGTATAATGCCACTAAGCCTAGTAAGTATCACATCAAGGGCAGATGGCAATTCAAACAGTATAATGCCACTAAGCCTAGTAAGTATCACATCAAGGGCAGATGGCAATTCAAACAGTATAATGCCACTAAGCCTAGTAAGTATCACATCAAGGGCAGATGGCAATTCAAACAGTATAATGCCACTAAGCCTAGTAAGTATCAATCACATCAAGACATTTGGCCTGTGTGATTCTTCAACGGTTTATCTAGTTGATATTTTGACTTTTTTGGGGGCCAATACATCCTACAATCCAGAAACTGATAAAGATGGAGGAAAGGCTGTGCAAGTTTTTCACACTCTATTACAATATGTAGGTACTGGACACAAAATCTTTGCGGACAGGTATTACACCTCAAGAAAACTTGTTGACTACCTCCTTGCGAAAAACCACTATTATACTGGAACCTTGAACAGCAACGGAATAGGGTTTCCGCTGGAGGTAAAGTCCTTATCCTTGCAACAGAGAGAAATGAAGTGGTTTCTACATCAAAAGAAAACCATGCTCTGTGTTGCATTCAGGGATAAAAAAGCAAACAAAAAAATGTCATACTGATATCCACAGATGCATGGGTAGAAGTTAATGAAACCAAAAAAGGGATAAACCAGAAATGATTGACAAAATGAATGGCTGTGATAAGCCTATTTTAATGTTTTTTTTATCAAGAAAGACAGAAAATTTAGTATTAATATTTTTAGTGTAGGTTATTTCAAATTTTCACTCTAACAAATTAAATATAGCCAAGTAACCTACCGAGTTTTACTTTTAAAAAAAATCTTTTTAGAGGGGTTAGTTCCCTTAAAATTATTTATAGTCTATGACACGAATTTTATTTCTTTTATCAAGGGATATAATACACTTTTTAAAATAATTAATTATGTTGATCAAAAGCTTGACTAAATTTTTTTTATATTTTAAAATGAATGAGATAGTAACAATTTAATTAATTTTGTTATATAAATACCAGCAGTATTATTTATGAATATTAAAAGTCTGCATTAAAATAGCTTCCTACTTGAAATAACAGCAAACTATGTACGTCTGACATTTATAAATACTTATCTGTCGTGTGAACAACACTCCGTCATTTCTGAACTGGACTCATACTGCCTCATACCCTGAAAGTGTAATTACACTTTATTCTTTCCTTTAATAGGATATAATCTATACATAAATAAAACAACCCCGTAAAAACAAAGTTTTTGACTATAAATCCCTTATTAATGAGACATAACATAAAGTATTGATTATGTTCCAACGCGAAAATCATTTAACATGTGTTCACCTGTGGCTGGCCTGAAGTCAAGTGAACACGCAAAATGTAAACAAAAGCACGCCGGTACACCACACAACATGGCAGCGTAAAGCTTGTTCGCCCGGCGAAAGTAGGTCAGTGAAGCTTTAATCGAACCGAAATTATCTCCCCTGCCGCTACATATAGTTTATATGGATATACTAAAAATGCATTAATTTAATTACGGTACGTTCGATCGATCTGAAATTTTGATACGATGCATTGTTAGGTGACACGGGTCCGTGTGCCAAATTTCAGCTGGATGGCTTCACTGGAAGTGGGTCATTTTTTACTTTTGTTTTTCCACCCGACGTACGAAGAGATGAGTTTGAGCACCTCTTTTCTACGTTAGTTATATAATAATAATTCAATAAAACATTAATTGTTCAATACATCTGAGTATAAATGTTTTATCAATGACAGATTTGCGACCCGGAGGCGGAGCTCTACCTGAACTAAGCCAGCAGAAAACTCTCAGTCAGCAAAAATCAAGGGGGGGTGGGTACCTAAAAATCTTCCTTTTATTTCAACAACTTACAAAAAATATTGTTATATGATCATGTTCAGCTATGAATGAAAGTAGTTTTTAAAGTTTGATTAAACTTTTTTTTTACATAGTTTCCATGACAACGGCGGCCATCTTGAAAAAAAACTATTCGTAGAGTTCTAAAATTTAACACACAAAATTATATTTTGATTGAAAAAGATTAACTTGTAAACTTTAAGTATTTTTAGGGGTACTGAGCTAGTTTAAAAATGTTCAAAATGTTAAAATCTTTTTTTTCCTTCAATTTTTGAAAGTTGCCTTGAATATTTTAAATTGAATTTAAAATAGCTCATTACCCACAAAATAGTTTTAAGAAGATACACACCAAATCTCATGGCTTTATCTTTTAAAATAGCTGAGATTTTAGAACTCTACGATACGAAATAACAGTAAAAACAGTTTTGAGAAAAATCAAATTTAAACTTTAAAAGTAAAATTTTACAAATTTATTATTGAAATGATGAGCTTTAACATAGTTTTTCTTGTTCAGCTATATGTTCATGATGATATAGTATATTATTTAACTATTTAAAATTCTCTGAGCTTTGCTTTCAACTTTTGGAACTTCTGACGGGTGTTCTCGTAGAAAACATATTTTTGCCAATTTTATTTATTTTTTCACTCAAATAAAGCCTATATGTGCTTTATAATAGCCTTTTTCAGCATTTTAGCATAAATCAATTAAACTAGAAGCCACTATCTAGTCAAAAGTAATCAATTGTCATTTTAAACTTCTTTAGATGATGACATATGTTGCTATCTCCATCAGTGAAATCGAAGAATTTCAGAGCAGCACAGCCATGTTCATACTTTTGTTTATACTTTTTTTTACTAAGTATATTCTTTTAGAACAGCAGTTTCCTCAGCAAAAACATGAATGATTAATGGTCTTTTATAATTATCAGATTTGAGTAGGTAAAACTTGCTCAGAAGTATTAGTGGAAATTAGTGGAAATGTATTATTATTTATTTGCGCAACACAGTTTTCGTCCTCTGAGCCAGTAATTCATTTTCTGGTCCATATCAGTTTATAATTATTACAAATTTCATTCATTAAACTTTGCAACGCTGATTTTATAATCCACAATTGATGAAAATTTGCTTTCCCAGTAGTGGAGATAATAAAATCTTATCACTCACAAAATAATTAATAAATGAATTTTTTTTTGTTGAGAGTATAATGTACTCGCTGTGCTGTGGTTTATGGCTACTTGAATTTTTCAATCCGTCCGTAGGCAGGAGAGAAAATAATTGTTTAGCATTATCATATCTTTATCTGTGTCCTTATATAAAATTCACTCCTAAGTATTATTGTTTCCAAAAACAGCTCCACTCCACAGGACTTTATCCAGGCTGGAATGAAAATTAAAAAAAAACTGAGTCAAATAATGTAATGATATCATTTAGCCTATGAATTTTATTTAAATATTATAATATTAAAGCAGCTGGGTAGGATGGTTTCACTAAATATTTTTGTTATTAATTTATCAAATTTAAACAGAAGATAAGTCAAAGTAGCTTAATTAATGCTTATGCCTAAATTGAAAATGATTACGATAGACTGACATGCTTATCCATAATAAAAATAATTGTAAGATGTATTATACTTATAATATACCCCTAATGACTAATGCAACATAAAATCGAAAGCGTAATTTTATTGTACTATAAATAAAGGTTATTGAGTTCAAACTCCCAGTTGCTTGTGTGTGGGTCTTTCACTTATTTAGCGGTAGTTATAACTAGTGCTAGTACTACTATTACTAGTACTATAACTATAAGTACGAGTCGAGTGTAGTTAAATAATATTTAAAATGTGATTAGGCTTATATAACTTAAAATGCACCAAGTATATAAAATCACTACCATTCATTGATAGGACTATAAGTAAACTAAGACTAAGAGTAAGATGCTGAAAAAATCAATATAATATTAATATATACATTATATATCGCGACAAATTCAATTATATTACAATCACATCGTTATTTAAATTTATGTTTTAGTTACTTTTAGTCAATTTACTTTTAGTTCAGTAGCGCTTACCGTGCCTTACATTGGGGGCCATCCATATATTACGTACGCACAAAATTCGTATTTTTGAACGTTGCATCCCGTACATTTTCCAGACCATGCGTACGTACAAATTCGCTCAGCGTTTTTGAAAAAAAAATTTAAGCCGGAGTCAGAAAGAAGATATTAGTTTTACTCTTTGAAACCGTCCATAAATGACGTCACACGCCTAAAAAGGGGGCGCTGGAGAAGGTCACGCATTTGTGACGAGGGGGATGTTTAAGAAATGTGAAAATGCGCACTAAAATATTTGAAAATGCGGCTTTTTTTTGGGGGGGTGGGGGTCAAAGCTTTTGGGCCATCCATTAATGACGTTCCGCGATTATATACGATTTTCATCCCCCCCCCACGTCACGCGTCGTCACTAAAAGTTAGACCCCCCATCTTTTCCAATATTACGTCATAAAAATGCCCCCTCCCCCAAAAAAATTCACGTTTTTGTCATTTAAATTTAAGTATATATTTAGTGTAAGGCTGGACTTTAATATCGTAACACGCGCGAAGCCCATGTAAAATGTCATTAAATAAATTGTAAACAAACAAATATTTAAGTACAACTTTTATTTTAAGTTACGCGTTTTGACGTGACCTGACATTTCTTAAACTACCCCCCTTCTTCACAAATGGTCGGCACCCTCCCCCCTCTAGGTGCGTAACGTCATTTACGGACGGCCCCAAGAAGGGGCCATCCATAAACGACGTCACATAAATTTGGCAGATTTTTCACTCCCCCTTCCCCCTTGTCACAAAAACTTAGACCACCCCCTCCAAAATGAAGTGACAAAGCTTTGCGCCCCCCCCCCATAAAAGCTGTACTTTCTATTTGAAAAAATGCATGTTTAAAATCACCTTTTTTGTCATTTAAGTATTTATTTAGTGTAGGCTGGCATTCTAATATCATAACACGTGTGAAGTCATGTTAAACACCATGTAACAAATCAAATATTTAAGTGGAACTTTTATTTAAAGTTGCGAGTTTTGATGTGACGTCACATGTCTCTAACACCCCCTCCCCCACATCACACATCGTCACAAATATGTAGACAACCCCCCACCCCCTTTTCCACTAGGTGCGTGAAATACCCGTCCCGTTGTGTGTTTACAACGACTAAGGCACCGGTGGGCGAAAGAGAAACTTCATCTAATTTCAAGAAATGGACAGATAAACCCGACGGATATATTTTAATAATGTGTAAACGTTTGGTCTGAATCAAATGTTAATTACTTCCAAGTAATTCAAAATTTCGTTTACAATCAATTATAAATATATAACATTTTTGCCATATCAGTATTGACTCAGTCGATCTCGAATGACGTATGCAGTCAGAGCGGTTTACGTTTCTATGCTTAGTATTATGCAACTTAAATTTGGTGTGCGCACGTACACATTCAGTCGAGACCCCCTCCCCCCATACGCATGCATACGCAAACTGCCGTAAATTTAAGACCCCTCCCCCCTCCTTGCGTACGTAATATATGGATGGCCCCTTGCCTTGCCTTGAGTTGAACCGAGATGCCGAGATGTTTTCTTTGGCCTTGTGGGTGAATTTCTTTCAGTTATTAATATATATCTTTTATCAACTCGAAAATAGTGTAATTCTATAATTTAAAATGAAAATATGGGTTCGAGATCTTATTTGCAAATGAAATAAAGTAAAACAAACAGTCGTGGAAAGAACGGAATAACCATTATGTGACCCATGTAAACAACTCGATTGAGCATGCGCACGTATGCTGTATCATAGCACTCTCCAATCGTAACGGGTAGGGTAATAAAACTAAAGATATTTAGTTCAGTCTTCTAGTTTGCAGGTCCGATTATTTTGGCAAATAAAAGTACCGTCTTCGAGTACACATTTTACAAATATTAAAAAGGGCTCGAATTTACCTTTCCTTTGATATATAATAGTGGCATCTTATGATTTTTTAAAATGCCTTACAATTAGCATACATGTAAAATACATAATCTTTCTAAAATGAAGTGAGTTTTGTAAGTGAGGCAAGAATTCATATAGATCTACACACAATATGGCATCATATTGTTTCTAAAGTCTAAAGTAGTATCAAAGTATATATAATCAATTTTATGAATGTTATTCTTTGTTAAAATGAAATAATTAAAAAAGTGATTAAAAAAAAATCGAGATTTCTTTGGCGCCAACCCCCTAATAATTTTAGTGTAGGTTACTTCAAATTTTCACTCTAATAAATTAAGTAGAGCCAAGTAACCTACCGAGTTTTACTTTCTATCTTTTTAGTTCCCTTAAAAATGTTTATGGTCTATGACACGATTTTTTTCTCTTTTATCAAGGGATATAATACACTTTTTAAAATAATTAGTTATGTTGATCAAAAGCTTGACTTAATAAAAAAACATTTTATTTTAAAATTAATGAGATAGTAACAATTTATTTAATTTTGTTATATAAACACCAGCAGTATTATTTATGAATATTAAAAGTCTGCATTATAATAGCTTCCAACTTGAAATAACAGCAAACTATGTATGTCAGACATTTATAAATACTTATTTGTCGTGTGAACATGCCGACGGTACTTTATTCTTTCCTCCTTTAGAAAGTGTAAATACACTTGATTCGTTCCTATAATAGGATAAATCCATATATAATTTAATCAATATCAATAAACATAATTCCCGTTGTCTGTATGTATGTATGGAATGTTGTTAGGTGGCGCTGCAATCGATTTTGTATAAAAATATTATATGAAGTCATTGTTTTATGCTTATATTTTAATTTTTGAAAAGGGAATGATGTAAAAATAGGAATTGAGGATTTATAATTATTATGAAAAACTTTGTGTACATTTCAGCAAGTTTAATATTTCGTATTTATCAAACACGGATAAGTTACTTATTTTAATTGTGTATAATAACGCTAGTTGTCTGTTTGGATGTAAGGTCTGTTAGGTGGCGCTGCGATCGATTTTGTTTTATAGTGCGCACCAAATTACTAATATATATATTATTTATAATATAAAAAATATATATAATGTATATATTATTTGGAATGCTAATAAGAAGAGTTTTCTCTTGAAATATAACTTGTCATATACTCATGACAACTAAAAACAATTCATAGCAAGCACTGATGTTAAGGAGGAATTAATTTTGATACCGAAAGTAAGAGAATTAACAATGTTTAAACTTTGTTACTTTATGTTTCATTTCTCTCCCTTACTTTGTCTTTGTTCAAATGTTCTTATCTTATCTTATCTGTTTACAGACGCTCCTTCTATACAGAAGATTATTGCGTCCTACGCTTATCTATGGTTTGTGTTTAGTCCTGCATTTTTATCAGAGATTTAAATGTTGATAAAGTGTTGGTTTTCCTGGATTCTTCAGGCAACCCATTCCACGCCCGAATTCCGGACGGGAAGAAGGAAAACTTGTATGTGTTTGTTCTTGCATACGGAATAAGAAAGGTGTTTTTTTATCTTTATGTCTATCTGAGGGTTGTATTAAGTTATCTTTGTGTTGTATTTCTAAATTAGAATTAATTGCTTTATGTATGATTACTACTTTGCTCTTGGTTCTTCTATCCTCTAGTGTTTCAAGGTTTAATGATTTAACTAATGGTGTTATTCTTGTCAGTTCAATAAAAGACACAGTTCATTGAGAAACTATTAGAGTGAGTGTAATAACTTAAATATAACCGGGGGAGAACAACACAAAAGTGCTGTCATTGGCTAAACCAGTGGTTCCCAAAGTTGTCCCTAAGGACCCCCAGAGGTCCGCGTAACCATTCAGGGGGTCCGTGGAAAATTAAAATTGATTTGGGGGTCCCTGAACAACGTCAGGGGGGTCCGCGCAAGGTTTAGTATGTAAATATAAAATTATGTTCTTTTTTATTGTTATAGAAATAGAAATAAGGGGCCGTCCATAAATGACGTCACGCGATTTTACCGATTTTGACCCCCTCCCCCCTCGTCACGCGTCATCACAAAAAGTTAGACCCCCCCCCTCTAAAAATACGTCACAAAGCTTTGACTCCCCCCCCCACCAACCAAAAAAAAATAAAAAAATTTCTATTTGAAAATAAGTATGTTTCAAATCTATTTATTGTCGTTTAAGTATTTATTATTTATTTAGTGAAGATCTACATTGTAATATCGTAACCCGCGTGAAGCATTTTTTTAAAACGTTTAACCGGCCTTCAGAAAACGAACTGTGTTTACATCCTTAGATTATATTTTATTTTAATGAATACAAATTAAACATTGACTATTAATCATCACGGTTAACGGATTTGTTTAGAAAAAAAAATTATTGAAAAATAACATTTTTAAAATGTATTTTTTAAAAATCCCTCAATTGACTGACGGGCATCCCGTAAGAAAGAGGTCGGGGAAACAGAGGTAAATAACCTCATCTGGGGTCAAAAAAGGGATTCTTGGGTTAATGCAGACTCATTTGGGACATTATATAACATCCACTACAATCCACTAGATATATTTAAATACGTCATGTGTACGTGTACGCTTGGAACATATGCCCATATTATTGAACGGGTTCCTTCCAGAAAATGCATTTTAAAAAAATTTGACAACTATGTAGATTTATTACCTACGTACTATATACGAAGACACCTAAATCTACCCTACTTTCATTTATATTGACACGAGTGTCAATAATCTTAATCCGCATGTTTTGTCTGTATCACATATCCTTTCTGTGATATTTAAAATTAATGCCTTAAAAACTGAGCTAAGAAGAAAAGTTGTTTTGTGCTCCTCTCGATTTGCCATGTCAAGAATTTGATGCATTCAATAAAGTTAATGAATACTTGACTAATTTTTAATGGGCTCATTTACCATTATATCTAGAACAGTGCTTCTCAAACTTTTTAGTATGGCGGACCTGCAGGAATTTTTGCCATTGCACCAGAGATCGGTGCACTATTTTCCCTGCACTGACAATTTTTTCTGTCCTTTTTTTAGAACATCTGCGGACCGGCAGCGGATGGCCCACGGACCGGCAGCGGTCCGTGGACCACCACTTTGAGAAGCACTGATCTAGAAGACTAGAATGGTCAGGGGCGTTTGACCAAAAACCAATCGAACAATTATATCAAACTTAAAACGTTTTTAATTCTATAAAATAGATCCCCCCTTTCCCCTTTTAAAGAAAAAGGATATTCCGTGTCGTTTGGACTTAAAATATCTACACATAATCATATTCAGATCATTTTAAGACACTTTTCATGCTTATAAAACTCACCAGTAGCATTTTCGGGTGGGGGGGAGGCTAACGACGCTCCCCCAAATCCCCGAGTCATGTGAGCAGGACCTAGAGTCTGGGGGTTTGGTGTAACGCACACATAAGCTTGTATATTTTGGGGTAACGGGCAAAAAAGTCCATGAGAGAACCAAACGAAGCTGCGGTTACATCACAAATGCTTTGATGTCAACATCAAACGACGTAGTGTAACAATTTCATATGTTATCTTGTGGATTCTCAAACTTAAGGATTATAATTAGATTTAATTTTCATGTCTTGATAGCTTACGCCAACCAGCGTCTGATGACCTACCGACCGGCACATCGAGAAACACTGATTTAGGTCATTAGATAAATTGTAAGCGACCAAATATTTCAGTGGAAGTTTTATTTAAAGTTACCCTTTTGATGTGACGTCACATTTCTTCAACCCCCTCCCCCCCCCATCACGCATCGTCACAAAAGTGTGACCCCCCTCTAGGTGCGTGACGTCATTTATGGACGGCCCCTTAGGCAAAATAATTCTAAATAACCTGCTAAGTATATTATATAATTTAATAACATTACTTTGATCTCTAATATATGGTTAATGTTTAACATGATACATTTTCAGGGTCCTAATATCATTGCGAGTGTATAATATCCCTTTGCAACATGTCCTTTTTTAGTATTAAGTTTAAAAAAATTGTCTGTTAAAGACACTTAAAAATATGCAATTTTGTTTTTCAGAAAGAAAATACTACATCAAATAGCACTGATTTCATTTAGATGATGACAGCATATTTGAATCCTATTCGATACCAAGTCACTCTACTAAGTTATTAGAGTTAGTGATTTAAAAAAAAATTAACTATCAATACAATTGTAATGAAAAAATTGCTCATTACTATTCTTACTACTAGTACTTACATAAATGTATTTAAATTCATTTTTATTCCTCAATGTTATTACATATCTAAGAGACTTTAATATATTTTAACTAAAATACTACCACAAGACTGGTAAAGTAAATAAAGTATTTTGAAAATCATGAAATATCACCAGATCATTTCAGTAGTTATCATGATTAGAAACAAGTTACCAACAATCTGAAATTTATATCAATAAATGTTTAATAGGATTGTAAATATTTCTTTTTAAAAACACCAAAAATGGGTCACTGTTTTAAATGTAGTTGTATCAAAGGGCTGTATGTTGAGGCACTTTTGTTCCTTGCCTTAACACAAAAAATGCTATTGCGAAGTTGAAAGATTAGGATTGAAAGGCTAAATAAGTATTAAAATAGAGGAGGGCTCTGTATAACATTTTTTTCTCCAATTTGTAGAGCATTGATTAGACCAAATAAAAGATGGATATCTAATAAATAAGCATTTTAATAAATCTCTACAATTCGAAAGGAAAACATATAATCAATAATCAAAAGTAATGCATTTAAATTAAACTAAAATAAATGTTTGTTTAAATGGGAGTTATTATTAAATAATCTGTTGATGTGAATGTTTTTTGAAAAATTTGTAAGTTTCTAAATCTTTATTTGATTTATACAAGTTATATTTAATAATTAAATCTACACATTACTTGTTCCTTTCAAAGATACATACATTTTGAATATATATACATATATATATAAATATATATAAATATATATACGTAAACACAACCACAGGACTTGATCACTTATACACAAATGCAGTTGTAAAATGTATTCAAAAATAAAGTTATGGTTTTTAAAGTGTTTTTCATTTAAATTTTGACAATAAATTTATGTGAATAATCTTGTACATAAAATTGTTTGCCCTAGGGGTCGTTCAAAATGATGTCACGCATCTAGGGGGGGCGAGGATGGGGCCAAACGTTTGTGGCGAAGGGGCACATTCAAGATATGTGACGTCACATCAAAACGCGTAAGTTTAAATGAAAGTTCCACTTAAATATTTGATTGCTGGCAATTTATTTAATGACATTTTACATTGCTTCACGCGAGTTACGTTATTAGAGTGAAGCCCTACAATAAAAACATACTTAAACTTGAATTACAAAACAGTGATTTCAAACATGCTCATTTTAAAATAAAATGTTTTGCTATTATAGGGGGAGGGGGGTCGCACGGCAAAGCTCTGACGTCATCTTGGAGGGGGGTCTAAGTTTTTTTGACGGGGGAGGGGGGGTAATAAAATCGGAAAAATTGCCAAGAAGTAATTATGTATGAAATAAAGTGATGTAAATATATATAGGCATAGACCCAATTAACTAATTACTATAAGCGTAGGCCTATGATAAATAAAATTTGATTAACAAAGTAATGAAATATAATTTAGAGTTATAGATCTAGACTCTTGGCAAGGTTTTTATTTTCATTTCTTGTGTTTATGACCAAGGAGGGGCAAAATATTTTTTAAAAAATCTACCCTCATCTAATTTATACTTATAACTTCATTATTAATTATTAGTTCTATTTCATAGATTCGAAATAACGAATTTCCCCCCTTAATTTCCACAAACGATAGCACATACTCCTTAGCCACAGTAGTAGATAATATGTATATTTAAACAGTTAATCTTTTCAATTGTTTTTTCACGGTAATAATTCATATTACATGTAACCTATTTTTTAACATGAGTCATATAGACATACTTATCTTATCTTATCTGTTTACAGACGCTCCTTCTATACAGAAGATTATTGCGTCCTACGCTTATCTATAAGCTCATTCATATTACTCATTCTACACATTCATTTGAATATTTTGAATTTAAAGTTGAAGTCATTATTTTATTATTTATTTTTATTCTTTTAATTAAAAAATGTTTTTTTAAAGCCTAATTTAAATAAAATGCAGATCCACTTCGTAATAAATCGTATATTGTTGTTGTTTTGACATGTTTTAAAAAAATAAATAATGATTTGATGAAAATTTGGTTGATCACCATTAATTTTATTAATTAATAGCACATCGTAGTCAACATAAACAACTCTCCAATGATGAACTTTCAGCTTTAATGTGTAATTACGTAATATTTGACATAATAGTGGCGTGGTAATATATGGATAATGTGTATAATAACACTCACCAGCAATGTTTGAGATGTGGACCGACCTTTAGGGCCTCGGGCTGTGGCTACACATTTTTACTACTTTTATAATTTAACTTCTATTCTAATGTCCATTTTATTAAGAAAGACAACAAATTTTGTATAAATATTTTTAGTTTAGGTTATTTCAAATTTTCACTCTAATAAATTAAATATAGCCAAGTAACCTACCCAGTTTTACTTTGTATCTTGTTAGAGGGGTTAGTTCCCTTTAAATTATTTATAGTCTATGACACGAATTTTATTTCTTTTATCAAGGGATATAATACACTTTTTAAAATAATTAATTATGTTGATCAAAAGCTTGACTTAAAATATCATTTTATTTTAAAATTAAAGAGATAGTAACAATTTATTTAATTTTCTTATATAAATACCAGCAGTATTAATTATAAATATTAAAACTCTGCATTAAAATAAATTCAACTTGAAATAAAAGCAAACTATGTACGTCAGACAATTATAATTACTTATCTGTCATATGAACTATACTTCGACAACAACATTTTCACACACAATTTAGAAAGTGTAAATGCACAGGCAATCAAGGACCACGTGGAACACTCACTAACGCACTACTACATAGGTGTCTGACACCTATGGATAATAAAACACCACACTACCTGGGGACGAGACTCCCCTACATTTATCAGACCAGCTTACGCGCAATAAGGAATAACGAGAGTTTAATCAACAAAACGAACAAGGAAATCTACAACCACCTGAAAGATCGGCAGAAAACCCCTCACCTCGAGAGAATCAGGTGGTTGCGACATTTCAACCAGATAGAAATAGAAGACACTTTTAAATACTTACACATTAAAGAAATAGAACCTAGAGCTAGGGAAGTAACCTTTAGATTAATATATAATATGACACCAACTTCAGAAAGACATGAGCAAAAAACACTCCATAGGCCAAGATGTCCACTCTGTCAATAGTTATTGATAGAGACAGAGAGACATCTGTTCTTGGAGTGCAAAGTAATACAAAATCCACATTAACACAACTTTTAAAAGCTGGAACAAGTTACCCAGTAAATATAGATAGAGCAATAACCTTAAACACTATTCCTAAATCTCACAACGCAACTCAACATGTCATCAGCCTACGACTGCTGGCAGAATACAGACTGCACATTTGGCAGTGCAGAACTAACGTAATTTTCAATAAACACAAATATACCGAATCTTTAATAGAAACAATATTTAGAGCAAAAATCCAAAACTTAATAGACCAAACATAAAAACTTAAATCTAAAGTAAACACTATACCTAAACTAAATTAATAATTTAATATGTAAATAATATATGCTCAAGCTGTAAATAAATGTAAATATATTCATGTTTGCATAAAAATGTAAGGGCATTAACCCCGGACAGTGTCTACGCTCAGAAATTCGTCTTTTCCTTTCAGAGAGGAATCGGCGGAACCCAGGAGTTAGGCACGGACAAGTCCACTGGAGTAACAGCCATCATCCTTTACCTGTACTTTGTTTCACACCATGTCACTTCTCGTCCCTCTCATGCTCATATCTCACTTCACGGGGCATATCACCCATTTCACCATGCCTTTCTAATTATTAACTGTGTTCATTGTTACTGTTTTCCCATTGTATATCATATTGTCCTTTCATATCATTTCATTATCATCCAAAATTTGAAAACCAAAAAAAAATTTAAAAAAAATAAAAATAAAAAAATAATAAAAAAAAATTTGTAAATTTGTAAGGCCTTCAGCCAAAATTAAATGTAAATTTCAAAGAATTAATATTAAAATTAAACGCTATAACCGAAAAAGGGACTGCAGCGGAGATCGATGATAGTAATTTGAGGTTTCCGCCGCAAACCCCTTTTTCTTTAGAGAGAGGAAAAAGAAAAAAAAAGAAAGTGTAAATGCACTTTATTCGTTCCTATAATAGGATACAATCAATCTAAAAAAACAATTTGCTATGAATGTTCGTTCGTTTGTGGAACGCTATTAGCGTAGTTGCGGATTTAGCTATAGGGCAGGGGGGTGACTTGCCGCCCCTGTTGGGTCCAAAATGTTGACCCCCAAAAAACGCCCTCGATGAACTCTAAAAAGGTGTCGTAAGAGCTGAAAAAAAGATGGCTAAACATGAAACTTCTAATCAACACCAAACTTCTTGCTAAATATCGTATTTCAAATGACGAAACTGTAATATCTGGTTTAAATCAATCACTCGCATCTGAATTATCTGCGACATTTGATAATGAACTTAAGTCTGCACAATTCTTTTCTTTAATTATTGATTCAACCATTGATATATCTACAAATGATCAGATGTCAGTTTCTTTACGTTAATTTTGTAAAATCAGGACATGTTGTGGAAAGATTTATAGGCTTTTATACTTTGGTAAACAGCGGCTGGATAGCGAATAGTGCACTCTTCTCACAAGCTGAGGGGCGTGGGATCTAGCCCACGTTAAAGCCACAATAAAAATGGAATGACTAACGCTAAGAAAGTCCTCCGCTGACCTGGAAGGGAGATGGGGCGCCCACCAAAGTCTACCAAGCCCCACCCCTATTAGGTTCTAATGGAAACATTAGGACCGCCTACGACCACCATTTATGGGACTTTAAAAAAAAAGGCTGCCGCATTTGCTGAGAAGATTTTAACGGAACTAAAAAAGCGAAACATTGATTTCACACTCAGTCGAGGACATGCATACTCTGGAATTAAGAGTGGCCTTCAAACTTTCACTCAATTGTTGTGCCCATGTTTTGAATTTGTTTACTATCGAAGCAATGTCTGTAAAGCAATGTACAGTTGTTTTTTGACACAGCTTTCAGGTTGTATGCATGCGTTACGTCTAGTTTACCACGTCTACATACTCTTAAAGAACACCAGAAATCTCAATATGAATCAACAGTAGATACTCTGAAACGACTTTCTGATATAAGATGTGCAAGCCGTAAACATGCAGTTCATGCAGTTGTTGGATCATTCTCTGCTATTCTAGCCACACTTGATTCAGTGGAATCAACAGAATATAAAGGAATTGTCAGAGCAGAAGCTATTGGACTATCTGTTTTACTACATATGATCTGTGCATGTAATATGTATATGATAAATGATTTCTTTAATTATGTAGGCCTTTTTATTAATTATTAACATTTTTTTAAAATACATTATATTTTGTTTGCATTTGTGACCTATTACTCTCCTAAATATAAAGTAATTGTTTGTATATTTAAGAGATTCATTGCAATGGTTTGATGTAAACAAAAATAATACTAAATAATGTACTTTGAATGATCAACACAGCATTTATTATTTAACACTTAGTTATTTGTTTGAGTTACTGTCACTGCTATTTATGGCAAGCTGAAAAAACTGATGCAGATAGTACAACAAACTATTGTAGGCCTATAAAAAATTTAATCAAATTCTACCTCATTATCAAAAAAAATTTGAGATTTTATTTATCCCAAAGACTATAAACTTATTATGCTGAGTTTTCTATGTTAAAGTCTGCTAGGATATTCGGCAATTGAACAGCTCCAAAATTAACTACCATTTTCATAAATTCAATTGATTAACCATATCTACTTAAGACAGTATGTTTCTTTTTGTCTAGCAAGTTGCCACAGGGCAACTCTGAAAATGTATGTAACATAAACAACACACTTTAGATTTCATATTTGAGACTGCAGCAGTCGCAGTAAATCTCACATTTAAAGTGAGCAGAAATGGTTTTTTTCAAAATAAAATATAGCAATAAGAGTGAATCTCATATCAAATTTCTAATCTTCATTGCAGAACCAGAAATTTAGACAAATGAATTTATTTCAGCACCTAGAAATATTTGCACTAAGTAAATGAATAAACAAAAAATTTGCGGTACCCCCTGAATTTCTCCTGGTCCCCCCCCCGCCCCACGCAGACAAACCTAAATCCGCCATTGTATTTGCGCACTGCAAAAGCCTTGAAAAAAATTCCCTTCGAACGTCCGCATACTTTGTTCAATATGGAAATATTGGAAATAAGACTTAATTTTTCTCCTTACATGACATTGATTGTATAAAAAACAGTTTATGTAAATTAATCTGAAAAGAGTAGTAAGTATAAGTTTAGATAAAGTAGAAGCTGGCTGGGATAATATTGCCTGAATTCTAACCGAACATGTTGCACAAAAAGTTGCAACAGGGTCTGTAAATTAGAGATTATATTTTTAACTTTATATAGTTGTTCATCCTCCTTTTTTCCATCTTATATAATGAATCTTGTGTCTTTTCAACATTATAAAGGTTTACGATCCTTGTGAAGGTATTGAATTGTTTTTGGAACCATGTGAGATTTTTCCGATTTTATTACCCCCCCCCTCCCCCGTCAAAAAAACTTAGACCCCCCCTCCAAGATGACGTCAGAGCTTTGCCGTGCGACCCCCCTCCCCCTATAATAGCAAAACATTTTATTTTAAAATGAGCATGTTTGAAATCACTGTTTTGTAATTCAAGTTTAAGTATGTATTTATTGTAGGGCTTCACTCTAATAACGTAACTCGCGTGAAGCAATGTAAAATGTCATTAAATAAATTGCAAGCGATCAAATATTTAAGTGGAACTTTCATTTAAACTTACGCGTTTTGATGTGACGTCACATATCTTGAATGTGCCCCTTCGCCACAAACGTTTGGCCCCATCCTCGCCCCCCTAGATGCGTGACATCATTTTGAACGACCCCTAGGGCAAACAATTTTACACTTTTATGTACAAGATTATTCACATAAATTTATTGTCAAAATTTAAATGAAAAACACTTTAAAAACCATAACTTTATTTTTGAATACATTTTACAACTGCATTTGTGTATAAGTGATCAAGTCCTGTGGTTGTGTTTACGTATATATATTTATATATATTTATATATATATTTATATATATTCAAAATGTATGTATCTTTGAAAGGAACAAGTAATGTGTAGATTTAATTATTAAATATAACTTGTATAAATCAAATAAAGATTTAGAAACTTACAAATTTTTCAAAAAACATTCACATCAACAGATTATTTAATAATAACTCCCATTTAAACAAACATTTATTTTAGTTTAATTTAAATGCATTACTTTTGATTATTGATTATATGTTTTCCTTTCGAATTGTAGAGATTTATTAAAATGCTTATTTATTAGATATCCATCTTTTATTTGGTCTAATCAATGCTCTACAAATTGGAGAAAAAAATGTTATACAGAGCCCTCCTCTATTTTAATACTTATTTAGCCTTTCAATCCTAATCTTTCAACTTCGCAATAGCATTTTTTGTGTTAAGGCAAGGAACAAAAGTGCCTCAACATACAGCCCTTTGATACAACTACATTTAAAACAGTGACCCATTTTTGGTGTTTTTAAAAAGAAATATTTACAATCCTATTAAACATTTATTGATATAAATTTCAGATTGTTGGTAACTTGTTTCTAATCATGATAACTACTGAAATGATCTGGTGATATTTCATGATTTTCAAAATACTTTATTTACTTTACCAGTCTTGTGGTAGTATTTTAGTTAAAATATATTAAAGTCTCTTAGATATGTAATAACATTGAGGAATAAAAATGAATTTAAATACATTTATGTAAGTACTAGTAGTAAGAATAGTAATGAGCAATTTTTTCATTACAATTGTATTGATAGTTAATTTTTTTTTAAATCACTAACTCTAATAACTTAGTAGAGTGACTTGGTATCGAATAGGATTCAAATATGCTGTCATCATCTAAATGAAATCAGTGCTATTTGATGTAGTATTTTCTTTCTGAAAAACAAAATTGCATATTTTTAAGTGTCTTTAACAGACAGTTTTTTTTAACTTAATACTAAAAAAGGACATGTTGCAAAGGGATATTATACACTCGCAATGATATTAGGACCCTGAAAATGTATCATGTTAAACATTAACCATATAATAGAGATCAAAGTAATGTTATTAAATTATATAATATACTTAGCAGGTTATTTAGAATTATTTTGCCTAAGGGGCCGTCCATAAATGACGTCACGCACCTAGAGGGGGGGGGTCACACTTTTGTGACGATGCGTGATGGGGGGGGGGAGGGGGTTGAAGAAATGTGACGTCACATCAAAAGGGTAACTTTAAATAAAACTTCCACTGAAATATTTGGTCGCTTACAATTTATCTAATGACCTAAATCAGTGTTTCTCGATGTGCCGGTCGGTAGGTCATCAGACGCTGGTTGGCGTAAGCTATCAAGACATGAAAATTAAATCTAATTATAATCCTTAAGTTTGAGAATCCACAAGATAACATATGAAATTGTTACACTACGTCGTTTGATGTTGACATCAAAGCATTTGTGATGTAACCGCAGCTTCGTTTGGTTCTCTCATGGACTTTTTTGCCCGTTACCCCAAAATATACAAGCTTATGTGTGCGTTACACCAAACCCCCAGACTCTAGGTCCTGCTCACATGACTCGGGGATTTGGGGGAGCGTCGTTAGCCTCCCCCCCCCCACCCGAAAATGCTACTGGTGAGTTTTATAAGCATGAAAAGTGTCTTAAAATGATCTGAATAGGATTATGTGTAGATATTTTAAGTCAAAACGACACGGAATATCCTTTTCTTTAAAAGGGGAAAGGGGGGATCTATTTTATAGAATTAAAAACGTTTTAAGTTTGATATAATTGTTCGATTGGTTTTTGGTCAAACGCCCCTGACCATTCTAGTCTTCTAGATCAGTGCTTCTCAAAGTGGTGGTCCACGGACCGCTGCCGGTCCGTGGGCCATCCGCTGCCGGTCCGCAGATGTTCTAAAAAAAGGACAGAAAAAATTGTCAGTGCAGGGAAAATAGTGCACCGGTCTCTGGTGCAATGGCAAAAATTCCTGCAGGTCTGCCATACTAAAAAGTTTGAGAAGCACTGTTCTAGATATAATGGTAAATGAGCCCATTAAAAATTAGTCAAGTATTCATTAACTTTATTGAATGCATCAAATTCTTGACATGGCAAATCGAGAGGAGCACAAAACAACTTTTCTTCTTAGCTCAGTTTTTAAGGCATTAATTTTAAATATCACAGAAAGGATATGTGATACAGACAAAACATGCGGATTAAGATGATTGACACTCGTTGTCAATATAAATGAAAGTAGGGTAGATTTAGGTGTCTTCGTATATAGTACGTAGGTAATAAATCTACATAGTTGTCAAATTTTTTTAAAATGCATTTTCTGGAAGGAACCCGGTTCAATAATATGGGCATATGTTCCAAGCGTACACGTACACATGACGTATTTTAATATATCTAGTGGATTGTAGTGGATGTTATATAATGTCCCAAATGAGTCTGCATTACCCCCAAGAATCCCTTTTTGACCCCAGATGAGGTTATTTACCTCTGTTTCCCCGACCTCTTTCTTACGGGATGCCCGTCAGTCAATTGAGGGATTTTTAAAAAATACATTTTAAAAATGTTATTTTTCAATAAATTTTTTTTCTAAACAAATCCGTTAACCGTGATGATTAATAGTCAATGTTTAATTTGTATTCATTAAAATAAAATATAATCTAAGGATGTAAACACAGTTCGTTTTCTGAAGGCCGGTTAAACGTTTTAAAAAAATGCTTCACGCGGGTTACGATATTACAATGTAGATCTTCACTAAATAAATAATAAATACTTAAATGACAATAAATAGATTTGAAACATACTTATTTTCAAATAGAAAATATTTTGGTTGGTGGGGGGGGGGAGTCAAAGCTTTGTGACGTATTTTTAGAGGGGGGGGGTCTAACTTTTTGTGATGACGCGTGACGAGGGGGGGAGGGGGTCAAAAATCGGTAAAATCGCGTGACGTTATTTATGGACGGCCCCTTATTTCTATTTCTATAACAATAAAAAAGAACATAATTTTATATTTACATACTAAACCTTGCGCGGACCCCCTGACGTTGTTCAGGGACCCCCAAATCAATTTTAATTTTCCACGGACCCCCTGAATGGTTACGCGGACCTCTGGGGGTCCTTAGGGACCACTTTGGGAACCACTGGTTTAGCCAATGACAGCACTTTTGTGTTGTTCTCCCCCGGTTATATTTAAGTTATTACACTCACTCTAATAGTTTCTCAATGAACTGTGTCTTTTATTGAACTGACAAGAATAACACCATTAGTTAAATCATTAAACCTTGAAACACTAGAGGATAGAAGAACCAAGAGCAAAGTAGTAATCATACATAAAGCAATTAATTCTAATTTAGAAATACAACACAAAGATAACTTAATACAACCCTCAGATAGACATAAAGATAAAAAAAACACCTTTCTTATTCCGTATGCAAGAACAAACACATACAAGTTTTCCTTCTTCCCGTCCGGAATTCGGGCGTGGAATGGGTTGCCTGAAGAATCCAGGAAAACCAACACTTTATCAACATTTAAATCTCTGATAAAAATGCAGGACTAAACACAAACCATAGATAAGCGTAGGACGCAATAATCTTCTGTATAGAAGGAGCGTCTGTAAACAGATAAGATAAGATAAGAACATTTGAACAAAGACAAAGTAAGGGAGAGAAATGAAACATAAAGTAACAAAGTTTAAACATTGTTAATACTCTTACTTTCGGTATCAAAATTAATTCCTCCTTAACATCAGTGCTTGCTATGAATTGTTTTTAGTTGTCATGAGTATATGACAAGTTATATTTCAAGAGAAAACTCTTCTTATTAGCATTCCAAATAATATATACATTATATATATTTTTTATATTATAAATAATATATATATTAGTAATTTGGTGCGCACTATAAAACAAAATCGATCGCAGCGCCACCTAACAGACCTTACATCCAAACAGACAACTAGCGTTACTATACACAATTAAAATAAGTAACTTATCCGTGTTTGATAAATACGAAATATTAAACTTGCTGAAATGTACACAAAGTTTTTCATAATAATTATAAATCCTCAATTCCTATTTTTACATCATTCCCTTTTCAAAAATTAAAATATAAGCATAAAACAATGACTTCATATAATATTTTTATACAAAATCGATTGCAGCGCCACCTAACAACATTCCATACATACATACAAACAACGGGAATTATGTATATTGATATTGATTAAATTATATATGGATTTATCCTATTATAGGAACGAATCAAGTGTATTTACACTTTCTAAAGTGAAAAGTATAATATGCCGTCCGCATGTTCACACGACAAATAAGTATTTATAAATGTCTGACATACATAGTTTGCTGTTATTTCAAGTTGGAAGCTATTATAATGCAGACTTTTAATATTCATAAATAATACTGCTGGTGTTTATATAACAAAATTAAATAAATTGTTACTATCTCATTAATTTTAAAATAAAATGTTTTTTATTAAGTCAAGCTTTTGATCAACATAACTAATTATTTTAAAAAGTGTATTATATCCCTTGATAAAAGAGAAAAAAATCGTGTCATAGACCATAAACATTTTTAAGGGAACTAACCCCTCTAAAAAGATAGAAAGTAAAACTCGGTAGGTTACTTGGCTATATTTAATTTATTAGAGTGAAAATTTGAAGTAACCTACACTAAAATTATTAGGGGGTTGGCGCCAAAGAAATCTCGATTTTTTTTTAATCACTTTTTTAATGATTTCATTTTAACAAAGAATAACATTCATAAAATTGATTATATATACTTTGATACTACTTTAGACTTTAGAAACAATATGATGCCATATTGTGTGTATATGAATTCTTACCTCACTTACAAAACTCACTTCATTTTAGACAGATTATGTATCTTACATGTATGCTAATTGTAAGGCATTTTTAAAAAATCATAAGATGCCACTATTATATATCAAAGGAAAGGTAAATTCGAGCCCTTTTTAATATTTGTAAAATGTGTACTCGAAGACGGTACTTTTATTTGCCAAAAATAATCGGACCTGCAAACTAGAAGACTGAACTAAATATCTTTAGTTTTATTACCCTACCCGTTACGATTGGAGAGTGCTATGATACAGCATACGTGCGCATGCTCAATCGAGTTGTTTACATGGGTCACATAATGGGTTATTCCGTTCTTTCCACGACTGTTTGTTTTACTTTATTTCATTTGCAAATAAGATCTCGAACCCATATTTTCATTTTAAATTATAGAATTACACTATTTTCGAGTTGATAAAAGATATATATTAATAACTGAAAGAAATTCACCCACAAGGCCAAAGAAAACATCTCGGCATCTCGGTTCAACTCAAGGCAAGGCAAGGGGCCATCCATATATTACGTACGCAAGGAGGGGGGAGGGGTCTTAAATTTACGGCAGTTTGCGTATACATGCGTATGGGGGGAGGGGTCTCGACTGAATGTGTACGTACGCACACCAAATTTAAGTTGCATAATACTAAGCATAGAAACGTAAACCGCTCTGACTGCAAACGTCATTCGAGATCGACTGAGTCAATACTGATATGCAAAAATGTTTTATATTTATAATTGATTGTAAACGAAATTTTGAATTACTTGGAAGTAATTAACATTTGATTCAGACCAAACGTTTACACATTATTAAAAATATATCCGTCGGGTTTATCTGTCCATTTCTTGAAATTAGATGAAGTTTCTCTTTCGCCCACCGGTGCCTTAGTCGTTGTAAACACACAACGGGACGGGTATTTCACGCACCTAGTGGAAAAGGGGGTGGGGGGTTGTCTACATATTTGTGACGATGTGTGATGTGGGGGAGGGGGTGTTAGAGACATGTGACGTCACATCAAAACTCGCAACTTTAAATAAAAGTTCCACTTAGATATTTGATTTGTTACATGGTGTTTAACATGACTTCACACGTGTTATGATATTAGAATGCCAGCCTACACTAAATAAATACTTAAATGACAAAAAAGGTGATTTTAAACATGCATTTTTTCAAATAGAAAGTACAGCTTTTATGGGCGCAAAGCTTTGTCACTTCATTTTGGAGGGGGTGGTCTAAGTTTTTGTGACAAGGGGGAAGGGGGAGTGAAAAATCTGCCAAATTTATGTGACGTCGTTTATGGATGGCCCCTTCTTGGGGCCGTCCGTAAATGACGTTACGCACCTAGAGGGGGGAGGGTGCCGACCATTTGTGAAGAAGGGGGTAGTTTAAGAAATGTCAGGTCACGTCAAAACGCGTAACTTAAAATAAAAGTTGTACTTAAATATTTGTTTGTTTACAATTTATTTAATGACATTTTACATGGGCTTCGCGCGTGTTACGATATTAAAGTCCAGCCTTACACTAAATATGTACTTACATTTAAATGACAAAAACGTGAATTTTTTGGGGGGAGGGGGCATTTTTATGACGTAATATTGGAAACAGATGGGGGGTCTAACTTTTAGTGACGACGCGTGACGTGGTGGGGGGGGGGATGAAAATCGTATATAATCGTGGAACGTCATTAATGGATGGCCCAAAAGCTTTGACCCCCCACCCCCCCCAAAAAAAAAGCCGCATTTTCAAATATTTTAGTGCGCATTTTCACATTTCTTAAACACCCCCCTCGTCACAAATGCGTGACCTTCTCCACCGCCCCCTTTTTAGGCGTGTGACGTCATTTATGGACGGTTTCAAAGAGTAAAACGAATATCTTCTTTCTGACTCCGGCTTAATTTTTTTTTCAAAAACGCTGAGCGAATTTGTACGTTCGCATGGGGTCTGGAAAATGTACGGGATGCAACGGGGGGGGTGGTTCAAAAATACGAATTTTGTGCGTACGTAATATATGGATGGCCCCCAATGTAAGGCACGGTAAGCGCTACTGAACTAAAAGTAAATTGACTAAAATTAACTAAAACATAAATTTAAATAACGATGTGATTGTAATATAATTGAATTTGTCGCGATATATAATGTATATATTAATATTATATTGATATTTTCAGCATCTTACTCTTAGTCTTAGTTTACTTATAGTCCTATCAATGAATGGTAGTGATTTTATATACTTGGTGCATTTTAAGTTATATAAGCCTAATCACATTTTAAATATTATTTAACTACACTCGACTCGTACTTATAGTACTAGTAATAGTAGTACTAGCACTAGTTATAACTACCGCTAAATAAGTGAAAGACCCACACACAAGCAACTGGGAGTTTGAACTCAATAACCTTTATTTATAGTACAATAAAATTACGCTTTCGATTTTATGTTGCATTAGTCATTAGGGGTATATTATAAGTATAATACATCTTACAATTATTTTTATTATGGATAAGCATGTCAGTCTATCGTAATCATTTTCAATTTAGGCATAAGCATTAATTAAGCTACTTTGACTTATCTTCTGTTTAAATTTGATAAATTAATAACAAAAATATTTAGTGAAACCATCCTAACCAGCTGCTTTAATATTATAATATTTAAATAAAATTCATAGGCTAAATGATATCATTACATTATTTGACTCAGTTTTTGTTTTAATTTTCATTCCAGCCTGGATAAAGTCCTGTGGAGTGGAGCTGTTTTTGGAAACAATAATACTTAGGAGTGAATTTTATATAAGGACAAAGATAAAGATATGATAATGCTAAATAATTATTTTCTCTCCTGCCTACGGACGGATTGAAAAATTCAAGTAGCCATAAACCACAGCACAGCGAGTACATTATACTCTCAACAAAAAAAAATTCATTTATTAATTATTTTGTGAGTGATAAGATTTATTATCTCCACTACTGGGAAAGCAAATTTTCATCAATTGTGGATTATAAAATCAGCGTTGCAAAGTTTAATGAATGAAATTTGTAATAATTATAAACTGATATGGACCAGAAAATGAATTACTGGCTCAGAGGACGAAAACTGTGTTGCGCAAATAAATAATAATACATTTCCACTAATTTCCACTAATACTTCTGAGCAAGTTTTACCTACTCAAATCTGATAATTATAAAAGACCATTAATCATTCATGTTTTTGCTGAGGAAACTGCTGTTCTAAAAGAATATACTTAGTAAAAAAAAGTATAAACAAAAGTATGAACATGGCTGTGCTGCTCTGAAAATTCTTCGATTTCACTGATGGAGATAGCAACATATGTCATCATCTAAAGAAGTTTAAAATGACAATTGATTACTTTTGACTAGATAGTGGCTTCTAGTTTAATTGATTTATGCTAAAATGCTGAAAAAGGCTATTATAAAGCACATATAGGCTTTATTTGAGTGAAAAAATAAATAAAATTGGCAAAAATATGTTTTCTACGAGAACACCCGTCAGAAGTTCCAAAAGTTGAAAGCAAAGCTCAGAGAATTTTAAATAGTTAAATAATATACTATATCATCATGAACATATAGCTGAACAAGAAAAACTATGTTAAAGCTCATCATTTCAATAATAAATTTGTAAAATTTTACTTTTAAAGTTTAAATTTGATTTTTCTCAAAACTGTTTTTACTGTTATTTCGTATCGTAGAGTTCTAAAATCTCAGCTATTTTAAAAGATAAAGCCATGAGATTTGGTGTGTATCTTCTTAAAACTATTTTGTGGGTAATGAGCTATTTTAAATTCAATTTAAAATATTCAAGGCAACTTTCAAAAATTGAAGGAAAAAAAAGATTTTAACATTTTGAACATTTTTAAACTAGCTCAGTACCCCTAAAAATACTTAAAGTTTACAAGTTAATCTTTTTCAATCAAAATATAATTTTGTGTGTTAAATTTTAGAACTCTACGAATAGTTTTTTTTCAAGATGGCCGCCGTTGTCATGGAAACTATGTAAAAAAAAGTTTAATCAAACTTTAAAAACTACTTTCATTCATAGCTGAACATGATCATATAACAATATTTTTTGTAAGTTGTTGAAATAAAATAAAGATTTTTAGGTACCCACCCCCCCCCCTTGATTTTGATTACTGAGAGTTTTCTGCTGGCTTCGTTCAGGTAGAGCTCCGCCTCCGGGTCGCAAATCTGTCATTGATAAAACATTTATACTCAGATGTATTGAACAATTAATGTTTTATTGAATTATTATTATATAACTAACGTAGAAAAGAGGTGCTCAAACTCATCTCTTCGTACGTCGGGTGGAAAAACAAAAGTAAAAAATGACCCACTTCCAGTGAAGCCATCCAGCTGAAATTTGGCACACGGACCCGTGTCACCTAACAATGCATCGTATCAAAATTTCAGATCGATCGAACGTACCGTAATAAAATTAATGCATTTTTAGTTTATCCATATAAACTATATGTAGCGGCAGGGGAGATAATTTCGGTTCGATTAAAGCTTCACTGACCTACTTTCGCCGGGCGAACAAGCTTTACGCTGCCATGTTGTGTGGTGTACCGGCGTGCTTTTGTTTACATTTTGCGTGTTCACTTGACTTCAGGCCAGCCACAGGTGAACACATGTTAAATGATTTTCGCGTTGGAACATAATCAATACTTTATGTTATGTCTCATTAATAAGGGATTTATAGTCAAAAACTTTGTTTTTACGGGGTTGTTTTATTTATGTATTGATTATATCCTATTAAAGGAAAGAATAAAATGTAATTACACTTTCGGGGTATATGTGTGAGTCCAGTGAAGAAACGTCGGAGCGTTGTTCACACGACAGATAAGTATGTATAAATGTCAGACGTACATAGTTTGCTGTTATTTCAAGTAGGAAGCTATTTTAATGCAGACTTTTAATATTCATAAATAATACTGCTGGTATTTATATAACAAAATAAATTAAATTGTTACTATCTCATTCATTTTAAAATATAAAAAAAAATTTAGTCAAGCTTTTGATCAACATAATTAATTATTTTAAAAAGTGTATTATATCCCTTGATAAAAGAAATAAAATTTGTGTCATAGACTATAAATAATTTTAAGGGAACTAACCCCTCTAAAAAGATTTTTTTTTAAAGTAAAACTCGGTAGGTTACTTGGCTATATTTAATTTATTAGAGTGAAAATTTGAAATAACCTAAACTAAAAATATTAATACTAAATTTTCTGTCTTTCTTGATAAAATGAACATTAAAATAGGCGTATCACAGCCATTCATTTTGTCAATCATTTCTGGTTTATCCCTTTTTTGGTTTCATTAACTTCTACCCATGCATCTGTGGATATCAGTATGACATTTTTTTGTTTGCTTTTTTATCCCTGAATGCAACACAGAGCATGGTTTTCTTTTGATGTAGAAACCACTTCATTTCTCTCTGTTGCAAGGATAAGGACTTTACCTCCAGTGTTGCTGTTCAGGGTTCCAGTATAATAGTGGTTTTTCGCAAGGAGGTAGTCAACAAGTTTTCTTGAGGTGTAATACCTGTCCGCAAAGATTTTGTGTCCAGTACCTACATGTTGTAATAGAGTGTGAAAAACTTGCACAGCCTTTCCTCCATCTTTATCAGTTTCTGGATTGTAGGATGTATTGGCCCCCAAAAAAGTCAAAATATCAACTAGATAAACCGTTGAAGAATCACACAGGCCAAATGTC